>BQNB010050340.1:0-41556 GCA_026074375.1 Tanacetum coccineum | reverse complement strand
TATTGCCAAACACTTTTAAATGATTATTTGTGGTTTCTAGATGTGATAATTAGAAAATCACTTTCATAACGCAAACACAAACACCTCTTTAATCAGAAAGATGGTAACTATCTGATTTACTCTTATTGTGTTGTCTGCTTTGAGACGTTTCGGTATTGAGAACTAGCAAGCATGGTGAATCTAATACATCTGTGTTAGAAGATTCTATGCTTTGAGCTGGAAACCCTGTCAAGGAGATTCTTTGAATCTACCTGATCACAGGTATAGTATTTATACTATAAAACGGGAAACAGGAGGTTAATGCAACCGAAGTCAAGATGAACAACAAAGCCATATTCATCTTTTTATTGCTAACTGTTTTATTTCAGGATAAGACGACGGTGTTGCAGCCTTATTCCAGCGAAGTCGGATTCATAAACCACATGCTCATACTCAAGCTTTTAAAGTCAATCATTCAACGTCAAGATAGTTGATTCTAATCTTCCCCACCATCAAAGAGCCTCTATGTCAAATGACGTCTGTTCACAACAGTTCAGGCCTCAAACCTCAATGTCTAATGACGCCTGTTCACAACAGTTCAAGCCTCAAACCTCAATGTCAAATGACGTTTGATTACAACAGATCAAGCCTCGAACCTCAATGTCAAATGACGTTTGAACAAAACGGTTCAAGCCTCGCACCACAATGTCAACAAAATTTTATCAAGCAGTTGAGACAGTAACAACGTCAAAAGAGTTGGATTTGCTATTCGGTCATTTGTTCGACGAATATTTCAATGAAGAAAATCAAGTTGTTTTAAAGTCTTCCGCTGTCACTACTACTGATGCATCAAATAAACGTCAACAACAAGCTGATTCAACTTCATCCACTTCAACTCTAGCTACAACTGTCACTGCTAATCGAAACTTCAATTTGTAAATATTTTTATTCTCTCTTTATTTTTGCTTTAAAAAAAATTTGAAAAAGAAAATACAAAAATATAAAACCAACAAAAAGAAAATAGAAAAATATAAAACCTAGAAAAACAAAACATGTCTCTTGGAATCGATAACATTTACGTACCTAGAAATGTTGATTAACATCGACACGGGCGTGTAAATGAAGTTCGAGCAAGAGTTTCAAATGCTTTCAAAACATGCCATTTCTAAATTTTCTTAATGACTTATGTACATTTCAGTGCATAACTCGGTCCAGAATGTAATAGGGAAGTGTACGCTTCAGTGCACTTACTCTAAAAATAGAAGAGAAGTCTTCTATCATGTGTTTTTAAAAATCATTGAACATAATTTTTCAAAAAGAATTTTCAATGTTAAAATTGTCTACAATATAATTTGTGGTATTTTTCTATAAAAAGTGGTATTTGTTAAAATTGTGTTTTCAACACTCCCTTCCTCGAATAAGTTTTAAAGAATTGTAGTACGTAGAATGTCATTTTATGTGAATCAATTTCTGAGGGGGAGCTTTTTAAAACAAAGCCTTTTAATGTGTTGGATACATCTCATCAATGTCCATTTTATGCATCCAAACACATCTTGTGAAATTAAAATGTGGAAACTTATAATGTCAATTAATAATATACATTGTTCACTAAGACATCTCACTTCATCTTCAACATTTTGTCGTGTCATATCAATTTTTCATTCCAATGTCAAGTTTTAATAAATATTGGTATCCCACATATACTGTTGAAGGGGAGCTACCAGAATCTGAATTCATGCAATATCATGGTATAATTTTTCTCATCATGGAATTTTTCATGTCAAATTTTAATCAATTGATATTTCAAATACTAAGTGTTTTATTATTTAAAATAAGGGGAGAAAATATGATTAAAATATGTTATAGACGAATGTGATCTTTAAGACTCTAAGTGCAACTCTTTCCTTCATGTGCTAAATAATTTCGAAACTCAGAGCACATGTGTAGGGGGAGTATTTGAAAACAACAATGTCAGAAAATGGTTTTATGGTTCGATCTCATACCCAACAACCTATTAATTTCACGACGATTCTGAAGTCATAAGGTGGTTAGGTTAGGTATAAGTCCTACGATCCAACCAGAACCGGAGGGATCTACCCAAGGACACTCCATAGTTAGAAATAGCAGTCCTTAGGTATGATTGGAGATGAATGTGTATAAGGGAAAAATGCCGACTAAGATTGAGCTAACACTAGAACAATCACAACAAGGTGTTAGTAATGACGTCTTGGTAAGCATTGAAGGGGTTGAAGAATGAAAAAGAAATGTATGGATAAAGGGTGAAAACAAAGCAGCCCTCCAAACAACTTAGGCAGAAACCGGGTCAATACATAATCTATCAAAATCACAATGATGATTGTTGATATTGAAGACGACATCATGGACCCAGTGATGCAATGCACAACCCTTCCCAGCCATTCGGGTTTCTCTCAAAAGAAACTTGTCTCATTTGTCACGGAGATACACACGTTATCTATTGACATCTCACTCCGAGATTGTTGATATTGAATAGGTGGCAGTCTGCTCCAGCCTCCGATTACTAAAACCAAAAGTGCACAAATCAAGTCTAGAGCCAAGAAGAGATCAAATTATAAATCTCATTAGGACACAATGTCAAAATACACTTGTTGAACACCATAAAGTTCACAAGTTGTAACAAAGAGTCCTACGCATTATCCTTGAGATCTTGCCAGAACATCTGAGTGATACTTAAGTATTCACAGTGAAGATGGAAATCCTGCTTGAGCCAACATCAAACAAGCTCTTGGTAGGTGACTTGCAAGATTCTATATGAATCAAGCTTGTGATAACTGGATATCAATTTTGGTCTAGTAAATGAATTGACGACTAAATCAGAAAGATAGTAACTATCTGATTCACTCTTACCGTGTTGTCTGCTTTGAGACGTTCCGGTAATGAGAACTAGCAAGCATGGTGAATCTAATACATCTGTGTTAGAAGATCCTACGCTTTGAGCTGGAAACCCTGTCAAGGAGATTCTTTGAATCTACCTGATCACAGGTATAGTATTTATACTATAAAACGGGAAACCAGAGGTTAATGCAACCGAACTCAAGATGAATGACAAAGCCAAATTCATCTTTTATTGCTAACTGTTTTATTTCAGGATAAGACAACGGTGTTGCAGCCTCATTCCAGCGAAGTCGAATTCATAAACCACATGCTCATACTCAAGCTTTCAAAGTCAATCATTCAACGTCAAGATAGTTGATTCTAATCTTCCCCACCATCAAAGAGCCTCAAAGTTAAATAAAGAATCATCAATTGGGGAGATTGTTAGACTTATAATCATATGTCAAACAAGAATGTAACAAGTATGAGCATGTTGGTCAAGAGCACAAGTTGATCAAGGAAGTCAAATCAAGATGATTCAAGTCAAGGAGATGATGCAAGATAACGATCTCAAGAACTCAAAGTCAAAAGATAAAGGCTCAAAATCAAGATCACATAGCATGGATGAACAAAGCCATTATAAACAAGACAAGACCATAACAAGGCAAAGCATAAACGTTAAACGTCATATCTTTAATGTCATCGGTGATACAAAGAAGTTTGAAGAAAGAGACCTCAACATTGGGGGAGATTGTTAGCCTTAATTATATTAAGTCAAACAAGAATGTTATCGGTCTTAGAAAGTCAAACTAGGTCTTGTGTTGTAATAGGCTAGTCGGGTTCAACGGGCTTGGATTGTAATCTAATATTGTTTGTGTTTCGGGCTCAAAGCCCAAGTTATGCTAAGCCCGGCCCAAGTTACAAGCCCATAAGCCACCTAGCATGGCATGGGTATAAATATCCCTTCACCACACTTGGTGAAGGGTGTTAGTTATTTTTCCATCACTTGTAACTTTCCAATTCAATCTAATCTTCTTGTTTCTCTCTCTACTTTCTCTCTCTAAGATTTCTTCTTATTTTCTAGCATCTTGGTATAGATTATAGTTGTGTAATGGATTAAACTAGTGGGATAACATAGATAGTTCATGTCTTAATCTGAACCTTTAACGTTCAAGCAAGTCATCAATTGATAGAGAGGTTTGAAGAAAAGAATTAGAAAGTAGAAAAAAGGCTTGATAATGAAATAAGTACACTCTTTCATGAAATCCCACTTCAATCTCAAATAAGTGATAACAGATCAATCTCGTAGTTACTTTGTCATTCAAGTACCTGAATACTAGCTGTTTTTCGTGTACGAGAATCTTATGAAGGATCATTTAAGTGTGATGTATTGTGTTTGCTTTGTTGTTGGTTTTGGTATAAGGTTTGATTGCTCGTTAACTAAGGACTAACAGTGAATTGAATTTTTGTTATGAGATAAATGTTGTCTAGTTAATGGCTGTCTGAGTTCTTTGTAACGGAGGACTAACGGTGTAAGATAGTTTAAAGTTAAGGGGTATAAGGTACAAAACAAAGCTAGGGCTTGTTTTAGAAGTCTTGATGCCCTAACTCGATATGTACCGAGTTAACTCACTTGTGAAACCTTGAGCTCGCACGAAAAGTAAACCCAAACTTGCATATACTAGCATGAATCAAACTCGCATAAATATGCCCTTATACTCGCATGATTTGGTCTTAATTGGGTTGAACACGCATCCCTTAAGTCGCATACACTTTCAATCTTGAACTCCATCTTTCAGTTATAAAACACACATGAAATGTTTTCTTTAAACTCGCATGTAAACATTTCTATACTCGCATGTATTCAAAAGTGAAACAAGCTTGATAATTATCCAAGTTAACTCGCATAAATGTTGAAATGTTAAGTCGCATGTTTTTGAATCCTTAACTTGAATGAATGTTGCAATGTTAAGTCGCATGTTTTTAATGCTTAACTCGTATACATTAAACCTTAACTCGCATGCGTTTTGCAATGTTAAATCGCATGGTTTTCAATCCTTAACTCGCATATTTTCTAAGAACTCAACTCACATAAAACTTAAAACTTACCACGCATGTATACTCGCTTGATTCTGAAAGTATACTCGCATGAAATTTCAAATGGACAACATGCTTGGACCAATAAGAAAAGATCTAGACCAATGTTGACATTGTTACAAAAATGCCACTCAAACAATAAACACAAACTCGGTTGAATTACTAGTTTTAAACTCGCGTGTATTGTGTTACAAACTCACATCTTTTTCTAAATTGCAAACTCGTATTTTTTTAAAGATTTAACTCGCATAATTCCATGTTTCCCAAGTATCATGTAAACACGCATGGGTAATCAAACCAAACACGCATAACTTGTTTTGTCACAAGTTTTAACTCGCATATCCTTTCCTAGAAACAAGGAACCATATCGTCTGTGTGTTCCTTTTTGATCTAACTCACATACACCCTTTTTAAACTATAAAACACGACCAAATCATATTTACTCTTTTTTCTTAAGGTCTAGTGATCGCTTCTACCAATATTCAAGAATCAACTAGTTTAAGCATGAATCAACTAGTTTAATATGTAGTTTCTATCCTCCACTAAAAATCATTAGCAAGTAGTTACATTTGCATCTCATTCTAACATTAAATTTGCTAGTCATAGAAAGATGATAGAATGTAGAAGATTATCCAAGTCAAATGCAAATTAAAATTTGCCACTCCTAGTCCTAATAATAGAGAAATATAATGTATTAAACACGAGAGATGATAATAATAATAATAATAATAATAATAATAATAATAATAATAATAATAATAATAATAATAATAATAATAATAGTGTCATAGTAGTTGTGTCAACACGTTCATTTTTGTTTTCCACCCATCATGTTCTTGAGAGCTTGTCCAATTGACCTTAACCCTTCCCGGTGAGCATCTCTTTGTTGAGTTTGACGATTAATAGTTTCGGAGAGATAAGTGTTTAAGTAATGACTTTCATGAGGAGGGTTTTGATGGACTCTAGAGACATTATTTGACGAGGAAGAAATGTTTTGAGACGGAGAGGAAGGATTGGGATGAAAAGATTCGTCATCATTTTCCTCGATGGAATCATCCAATGGATGAGATGACGATGGATGATTTAGAGTGGAGGAGGAGGAGGAGCTAGCATTTGACTCACGATGCCTTTTCTTGCGCCGATCCGCTCGTGTCTTTCACTCGTAATAAGGAGCGAGCGGATGCATGGCTCGATCATGTGAGAGATAATGATCAAAGGCTAGCTCAGGAGAGACGAACATGACAGTATGAGGAATAACTAGTCCAAGAGCAATTCCAAAGGCAAGATTTTCCTTTGGTTTGAATCGAGTCTTTTCCATTTTTTTAAGAATGAAAAATGCTAGGTTATAAGGAGTGGATGTCTCAATGCAATAAAGCATGTGACAAAGACAAGCGGAGACATGATCCATATGTCCTCCTAGAAAAATGGCATTTTCACGAATAATATCAACCCAAGGTTTCATATGAGTTTGAATCTCTCAGGTTAAAATTTCGTTTTCACATACGATAATCGTTTTCTTATTTTAGGTACGAGTCTCTTAACCTTGTTGAGGAACTTAAATAAGAGACTTAATGACTCTTGGAGACGGAGGTTTGGTTTTATAAAGACCTCTACTTGGAACACTTACTAACAAATGGTCAAGAGACCACATTTTGGTGTTAAGCTTACCTTTGAATTGGATTTATCAAATTGTCCAAATCCTCAAGAGAGAGTTGAGAATTACTTATTTTGAATGACGAAGTTGACCAACAAATTGATTCTCAGGAATATAAGTAAAAGGAGTTTGATAGAAAACTCAAGAACAAAGCAAGGTACATTTTTTCGTTATGGCCTAACATACCACAAATCCGATTGTCACAAACTTAGCACGAATAAACTCATATTTTGTTGAAGTTTGACTCACTAACCCTTCCTCATGAAAGGAACCGTTTTTTCAAGATTTGCCATTGTGTTTAGTAAAGGTTGGTTGAATTCATTTGATATGTGTGGAATGTAGTTTTAGGTTAATTAATGGTCTAGTCTGGTTTTTCGAGGCATTATTACCTAAAATTGTTGGGAATTATATTTGAGTTGATAAGACAAAACAAGAATGAAACATAAGGACTGAATCTAGCTTATAGAATCTACATGCTGAGGAGTTTTCTACAAAGATAAAAGATCAAAAGATATGATTCCTTGAAGAAAAACATGAGGTTTTATTAAAGAATTAAAATGATTTAGTTTCCTCATACAATTTATGTTTTCCTTGTAAATCTAGATGGACCTACTATATAAAGAGATACCCTAGATATAGATTTCTGAGGTGTCAAGATGTAAACATCAGAAAGTGTGTGAGGAGGTTCTAGGCATCAGTCCTCTAAGAGGACGCCTTAGGTTTAGTTTTTGGTTTAGACACAAGTAATCAAGTTTCATGATCCCTGTACATTCATATGATGTAACCGTATGTTCTGATCAAATAATATTGGGCTTGGAATGTTTTGGTAAAACCTTGTTTATGAAAATATTATTAACTATGTTCAATTATTCCGCTAATGTTATCATTATCCTAGATTAAAGTTCTAATCAAACTAGAGCTACAACAATAGTTTAGGTTTTCACAATTGGTATCAGAGCCTCGTGGCTCTTGATCTAGGATCTACAAGGTTTTTAAAGAAACCATAAAACCCTAATTTTCAAGAAATCGATTTGTGGTTATAGTTTTCTAGGGTTTTTGAAGTTTAATTGATATAACAAGATTTATAATCATCCTCTTTACCTTAATTGGTATGCAATATGATTTATGAATCATTGTTATTATTAAGGGTTTCTCTACATCGAATTCGGTTTTCTTTTTCGGTGATCTATTCAAATTCGGTGAAGTTAGGGTTTTCAAACCCTAATTCGATAAAGCAACAAGAATTGATTTTGGTTTTTCTTTTAAAAAGGTTTTGCTTGTTGATTGCACTACCAGGTTCACGACAAAGAAAACCCTAGCTTTTAGGGTTTAATTGAAAATTGATACAGTTGCATCAAGGATTTAAAGAAGAATTAGTTTCATGACTTTGATGCTACTGAATCTGATGATAAAGATAATCTGTTTGTTAAACAAAACCTTAATAGGGTTTTGTACAATCAAAGATAATCTGTTTGGATTGAAGACTTATCAACTCAAATTCAAGTTCTATTCCAGGGTTATACATTGATTGTCGTGATGCGCTGGAGATGATAAAGATGGTGATTCATTATTAGGGTTTGCAATAATAATCATTGTTCTTACTGTTTGAAGAATGGTGATGTATCAACAATCTTTAGGTGTTTGTTCAGATTAATGACAAAGACACCACGAATGTTTTTCTGATAGAAGCAGGTATGTATTCTAATCAACAACAGCAGCAGATATTGTCGCAACTCTAAATTGTTTTATCCAGGATAGTGCGACAAACAGGGACTGATTCAAGATTATATTGGTATTGCACTTGTCGTTAGGGTTTCATTGCTGGGATTAGATCACATTTCTCATAACCCTATATGTTATGTATTTTTCTTCATGAATGGTTTTTGTTTGCTGAATCGTAATCATAAAGTATTTAGGGTTTTGAATATTTGTGTTCGTGTTCATTCTGGTTGACATCAGGGTGATGAGTGTTTACTGCTCCTGAATTGTAACATGTGAAGTAGCAGATCTGTTGTATAATATGAGGGCGAACATAAACAATAGTTGATCTGTTATAAAGATGAATCAAAACCTTAATACTTTGGTTTAATGGAGCTGGTGATTCTAATGTATTATATGAGAGAACAGTAGTATATGTTAAGAAAAGTTAATACTGCTTCTTTCAAGTTAATACTGCCAAGCTTCTTGTTAGTACTGCTGCCAAGTTAACAATTTAGTGACAGATCAGCGATGGTTCAGCGACAGTTAAAAGTGTCACTAAAAACATGGGAGGAAGGAGAACCAATTTAGTGACAGATTGGCGACGGATTAGTAACATAATAAAGTGTCGCTAAATAGAGTAAGTTAGTACTGTTGTGTTTGAATTTTTAATACTGCCAATAGTAATCCTATTCAACTTAATATTGTTCGAGCAAGACTTAATACTGCTGTTGTGTTCGAAGTTTGTTAATACTGCTCGAAGGTATTTATATTGTTAATGTTGTCCGATAAAGCAGTTTGTACTGCTAGTTGTGTACGATATCGGATAAAACACACATGATGGATCTCGGATAAAACAGAAAACCAAGGTTGTTTGTTTTTGGTTTTACTGTTTAGTTTTTGGTATTGGTTTAAATATTCTTAAAGTATAAAGTCTCGTATTTTTACATCTATTGAAGATGTGGTTACGAAGAAGATTGTTTATAACTTATTTGAAGATGAAGTGGAATTATTTGGTTTGTGTTTTATCATATCTTAAAGTGAATGTAACACTTTAGAGGTAACTTGTTCGTGCTTAGAAACGATGTGACGAAGAATTGACAAATCTAGCAAAGGTGTGTGATTTTTCTTATGGTGCTCAATGCCTCACTATTGCATATCACTTGGTTATGTGTACTCATAGAAATGAGGATAATTGTCAAAGATTGCGGACTCCTTTGATACATGGTTTTGGGTAACGTTTGACTTACAAGGTTAGTACAAATATAAAGACAAAATTTGGGTTGTTCTACTATCAGCATCAAGTTCGTTATACTTAGTTTTTCTTCATCAGTGTCCATTTCATAAGCCTAACAGAAATGAAGGATTTCAAAAATGGTTAACATATGGGGGTGTTTCAGGGGAAGTAATGTCAAAATGTTTTGCTATATCGAGGGAAGGTTTTACTACTGCTAGTCCTTTGTATACTACTGCTCGTGTAAGTTTTCTAACTAGCTCCAAGTTCATTTATTTAAGGTGCGTAATGGAGGGCAATTTTTGGGTCCATTGAAATACTTGCATTAGAAGTGTACTATATGGTTCGTAAGTTGTGAAGAGAACAAAGTTGCACACTTTAGTCCCTCCTATTGATACATTGACAAAAAGGGGTAGAAGATTTGATGATTGAAACTTGTGTAGATCCTTGGTAAGCTAATGGGAAGTTTTCATTTCTTATATTTAACTTCAGGAGGAATTCGAGCTTAATTTTGGTTTGTCATTATCACTAGGGAAGATTGTTGGGAATTATATCGCACCGGTCTGAGTTTTTAGTTGATAAGACAAAACAAGAATGAAATATAAGGACTGAATCTAGCATTATGGAATTCTACAAGCTGGTGGAGTTTATTCTACAAAAGATAAAAGATTCCAAAAGATATGATTCTTGAAGATAAAGATGAGGTTAATTAAAGAATTAAAAGATTTAGTTTCCTTATACAATTATGTTTTCCCTTGTAAATCTAGATGGACTCTACTATATAAAGAGATCCCTAGATATAGTTTTCTAAGTGTGTCAAGATGTAAACATCAGAAACGTGTGTGTGTGTGTTCTAGGCGTCAAGTCCTCTAAGTGGACGCCTAAGTTTAGTTGGTTTAGCCTTAAGGTAATCCAGGTTTTCCTTGATCCCTGTCACAGTTTATTGATGTAACCGTATTGTTCTGATCAAATAATATTGGGGCTTGGAATGTTTGGTAAAACCTTGTTATGATAATATTGATTATATGTTTGAATATTCCGCCTATGTTATCATTATCCTAGATTAAAGTTCTAATCAAACTAGAGCTACAACGATCGTTTAGGTTTTCACAAAAATGAAACAAACAAAATCATGTTTTAATGTCTTTCATATGTATTGTTATATTAACAATGTATCTAGTGTGTGCCTAAGTGTGATGAATGTGGAGTAATGATTAACTCGACCAAGACATAAAATCCTAAGAGTTAACCAAACGCTCCTTAATTTGATTTTTCTTATCCAAACAAGTCAAAAAATACATATGAATTATGTATCTCAAAATCTGTTCATGAGATCATTATGCATGTGTTTGAAAACGTTTTTGGGTTGGATTAACAATGCATAACAACAATTTTATTATGTTCCTAACGTGAGTGATTTGAAAATAAAATTAGGGTTTTGGTTCGAAATCAATTTTTCAACAAATTCACTAATGTATGCAAATCCTATATCTACGGGAAGCATATTAGTTATACATTGTATCCTAGTACTCTTAATTTTACAAAATTGAAAGAAAAATCGAAAATCCCCAATTTCAATTTTCAGTGTTCATCATGAACCCTAGACTCAAATTGAAAGAAAATAGATGAAATAACTTACAATTGATGATCTTTAAGATGTTATGAATGATTGTAAGTGTTGATTTTTCTTCAATTTGTGTTTTGAAGTGAGTTAGTTTTGAGTGGTTTTTTGTGCGTGTTCGTCACTTCAGATAAGAGGGGTGTTTTGTTTTTTTGTTTTGAAATTTTTATGTTTTAAGATGTCCCATTTTGTAACTTTGCTGGTGGCGGTCCCCATATTTAACCCTCGGTGCGAGCAATAAATGGGGCCGCCTATATGGGGGCCTCCCTCAGTCAAGGGTTTTTGAATTTGGTTTTTGACAAAAAATTTACGAAGAAGAGTGACATTTTAATTTGCATTTCGTGAATTAAATATGCTTAAAGTACTTTGGATGAAGTATTTAAGTTGTCACGACACGAAATGGAACACGGACTAGAATTGAGACAGAAGAAAGAGAAGCGGACTAAGATGATTTATGGAATGTGTTCCATCATTCCTAAACCAAGACGTAGATAGTTAAACGATTCACTTTTAAGGGATTTTATAAGAATGTCGGCGATGTTGTCAACGGACGACACTTTTTTGATTGGGATATGTCCTTTCTGGACATTATCACGAAGAAAGTGGTGGCGTATTTTGATGTGTTTAGTACGAGAATGTTGCACCGGGTTTTTGCTAAGGTCAATCACGCCTTTGTTATCGCACATGATGGGAACGTCATCGTGTTGTACGTCATAGTCGATGAGAGCTTGTTTCATCCGTAGTGCTTGTTGACATGCCTTTCCGGCGCTTACGTATTCAGCTTCGGTAGTGGATCTAGCAAGAGCGGTTTGTTTCTTCGAGAACCAAGATGTCAAACAACATCCCACGAACGTACAAATACCGCTAGTGCTCTTTCGGTCCACATAATCTCCCGCATGATCAGAGTCAACATATACTACGGTTTCTATGCCACTCCCCTTAGGATACCATAATCATAAGTGCGTAGTGCCTTTATTGTATCGGAAGATACACTTAACCGCTTCAAGATGAGAGGCATATACTAAACATGATATCGGGCCTACTTGCCATTAGGTATAATAAACTACCTATCATGACTCGATACTTGGTACTATCTATCGACTCACACTCTTCATCTTTTGTGAGTTTAGTATCGGAGGACATGGGGGTTTTCATTAGTTTAGACTCTTCTAGACCAAATTTCTTAAGCATTTCTTTAATATGCTTAGATTGATTGAAGAAAATACCATCTTCCATTTTTTTATTTTTAATCCAACGAAGAAGTTAAGTTCACCCATCATGCTCATCTCGAGCTCGTCATGCATGATTTTGGCAAATTCATCACACATGTCTTGACAAGTTAAACCGAATATAATGTCATCGACATATATTTGAACAATGACGAGATTTGAACTTTTCTTCTTAGTAAAAACAGTGTTATCTACCATTCCCATTTTATATTCATGTTTAATAAGAAAAGCTTTTAATCTATCATACCAAGATTTGGGTGCTTGTTTAAGACGATATAAAGCTTTCTTTAGTTTATAAACATGATCTGGTTTTTCAAAATCAATGAATCCTAGAGGTTGTGCCACGTATACCTCCTCATTGATAAAACGTTTCGAGGAAATGCACTTTTTTAACATCCATTTGTGAATAATATAAAAATCTAAGGCGCAAGCAAAAGCAATACTATTCTAATGGACTCAAGTATAGCAACCGGGCATAAATTTCATCATAATCGATTCTCTTGTTGTTGTAGCCCTTAAGCAACTAACTAGCCTTATTTCAAGAACAATACCGATCCCGTCTAACTTATTTCTAAATACCGACTTAGTACCTAAGATTGTCATAATCCTAGGTTAGAGTAACTAACTCCCACACCGTCGTTTAGCAAACGAATTAATTAATTCTTCTTGCATGGAGACAATCCAGACTTTCATCTCCTAATGCTGTGCATTTACATTCTTAGGTTCCAATAGGTTATATAACAGTAGAATACTTTGGTTTTGGGCTTGTTATCTAAGGGTCCTTTGTTAAGGTTCCTATAAATAATCTCTAAGGGAATGGTTCCTAGATACCTTAAATATTGACTATTTCGTCGATCCATTCCTCTAATGTTTCCATCCTCAACAATATTTTCTAGGTTATTCTTTTTGAGTTTCCCTAATAGCTTCTTCTTCATCTAGATCATCATCCACCAAGGGTGATGTCTTAGAGGGTGGAGGAGTTTCATCGAATTTCACGTTGAGTGATTCTTCGATTTTCCTAGTGTGTTTATTAAGAATGATATATGCTTTACTATTTTAGGAGTAACCTAGAAAGACACATTCATATGACTTTGGGTCAAACTTGGTAAGGTAGTCTTTAGTGTTTAAAATTGTGAAGATTAAAGAATCGTTGTAAGCTCAGATTGTTTAAATCTATATCTAGGAAAAATAACAATGAACATGAAAGAATGCATAGCGGAAATAGCATAATGAAAAAAGTTTTTTCAACAAGGATTTTCATCATATTATTCACATACGCCCCAATTCGAAAGATGATCAGATTCAAAACGGTACTCAAACTAGTAACGATCAATGACACATGATCTTGGGCTACAACACTCATTCTAGCAATTACAATGAACCCTACGCCTAACACACACACACCTTTAGTCAACTTACATTTTCAGTTCACACACAAAATAACAGGCTTAGCATCTCTATATATATCTTCTGTTATCTTTATCTTCTTAAGGAGATCTTCCAGAATCTACATATTCTCCACCAGCTTGTAGAATTCATTAATGACGTTTTTAGTCCTTTTGTTTCATTCTTTTATTTATTTTGTCTCATCAAATCAAGAATCCCAACAATCTTCCCCTCATTTTAATGATGATAACAAAACAAACAAAGTCGTGTACGAACTTCATCATAAAGCCAAAGCTTCCCCTGAAGTTGAGATGGATCCATCTCCTGAATGAAACAAACTACCCTTAATCAAATTTCCTTTGTAACCATGTAATTCCACCAAGGATCTGTAAGTAGCACATCTTCTTTGTAAATCTTCTTCCCCTTTTTGTCATAATCCAATAGGGGACTTGTAAATATAAAATCCAAGCCTTCTAATTCCTCAAATTACCCACCATTAAGTACAATAAGAAAAATGAACTTGAGTAATAGAAACTCACACTAGTATTAGAAATAATGACTAGTAACAGTAGTACAAACCTCACCTCCGATGTATCCATATAAAATGGTTAAACATTTTAACATTAAGCTTCCCCTGAAACCCATATGTTAACCATTTCTTGAATCTACTGATGAAGAAAACTAAGTATTATGAACTTGATGCTGAAGTAGAATAACCTAAACTTGTGTCTTATATCTTGTACTATCCACGTGACGTCGAACTTATAAATAAATCTGTGAAATATAAGTAGATCGCAACCTCTTGACAAAAATCCTCATCTTCTATGAGACACATAACCAAAGTGATAGCAAATGTACACATTGAGCACCATAAGAAAAATCACACGCCTTTGCTAGATTTTGACAAGTCTTCGTCACATCGTTTCTAAGCACGAACAAGTTATCTTTAAAGTGTAACACCCACTTTAAAATATAATAAAACACAAACCCAAATAATTCTACTTCACCGTCAAATAAGTGATAAATAACCATCTTCGTAATCATTTAAACCAATAAAGTACGAGCCTTTAAATCTGTTAAGAACATTAAAAATCATAACCAAAAACTTCCTTCCTGTATGTGTTATCGAAAACCAAAATTTCCCTTTGTCACCCGATATCAAACCAAACTAGCAGTATAAACTTCTTTCTCGGAAGACACTAGCAGTTTTAAAGTTTTCTCGGACAAAGAAAGCAGTATTAACATACTTGAACACATTTAAAACCCTCGAACAGTAGAAACCTTCTGGTTGCAGTACTAATGTAACAACATTAAAAATACTTGGCAGTACTAAAACCTTTTGAACAAAAAAAAATTATAGAATCCCAACTGCTTTATAACTTTCTATGTTAAGTCCAATAGTACTTCGAGCCCAATTAGCAATAGTATTAATCATAGAAGTAGCAGTATTAACCATCAAACTAGCAATATTAACTTGTCCATGATCAACAAGCAATACTAATGATAATCACACAACAGCATTAACAATTTGTATGGACAGCACTAAAAGTATACTACTGTCCACAAACAAACAGCAGTATTAAATTTAATTGGTGAACAAAATACAAACACATCATTTGTAGATCTCATTCCGAAACTATGAATCAGAACTCAAACGGTTTCTTTAATACCTGCCTCTGTTCATCCTTAAAACAACATCACAAACAACAAGACGAACCCACACTACATTCCTTTTAAATCAGAACCTGCTGTATTCCTTTGCTATATGCGACTTCTCAAAAGTGACGCTTTAAAGTGTCGCAAAAACCCTAACTTCAACAAAATCATCAAGTAACCCAAAAACAGAAAATTCGACACTTGTACCTTTATAGAATCGACTCTATAAACCTTGTAGATCCTAGATCACGAGCCACATGGCTCTGATACCAATTGTGAAGATTAAAGAATCGTTGTAAGCTCAGATTATTTAGATATATATCTAGGAAAAATAACAATGAACGTGAAAGAATGCATAGCAGAAATAGCATAATGAACAAAGTTATTTCAACAAGGTTTTTCATTCATATTATTCACTATACGCCCCAATTCTAGATTATCAGTTCTAGAACGGTTACTCTAACTAGTAACAGGATCAATGACACATTGATCTTGGGGCTACAACACTCATTCTAGGCGTTTACAATGAACCATACACCTAGACAGACACACACCTTTAGTCGACTACATTTTCTGTGCACACTCAATAACATGCCTGTGAATCTCTTTATATAGAGAGATTTCAAGGCTTACAAAGGAAGATAAGAACGAATAATATATTTTAAACATTTAAGAATATCTTCTGTTATCTTTATCTTCTTAAGGAGATCTTCTAGAATCTACATATTCTCCACCAGCTTGTAGAATTCATTAATGATGTTTTTAGTCATTTTGTTTCATTTTTTATTAAAATGTCTCATCAAATCAAATCCCAACAAATAAGAAAGCACTAGCTTCCAAAACACTCTAAATAGAGTCAAAGATAGGATTCCTATCTCTCCAGATTTCATAAGTGTTTTTCCTAGAATGGGCTCTAATTAGGATTCGGTGTGAGAATATATGTTGAAGTATCGACAGCGTCACCAATACTTTTGTGTAACGATTGCTCGTTTAACAGGTTTCTACTCATATTCCTAAAGTTCCTATTTCCTTTCACCATGCCATTTAATTGATGACTGTTTGTAGCCGAGAAGTTATGTGTAATACCGTTGGCATTACAAAATTATCCAAATTGCACCTCATTATCAAACTCTCTACCGTGGTCGGTTCTTATTGACACTATTGGACAACCTAATTGGTTTGGATTATTCCTACTAACTATTTCGAATTGACAAGCTTCAGTTTTAATCTTAAAGAAATCTAGTCCAAGTATCCCTAGGTATCATCTACTATGACTAGGGTGTAACGGTTTCCTCCGTAACTCCGTACGGCGGATAGACCGAAGAGATCCATATGGATAAGTTCTAAGCATCTAGTTGTTGAGACTACATTCTTAGCTTTGTGACTAGCATGAGCTTGTATTCAATTTTCTAGCAATCACAAAAATGTTGATCCACACTTAAGCTTAGTAAGTTTCTAACTAATACCTTATAGGCCAACGATTTGAATGAGACGCATATTTGCATTCCTAATCACCTATGCATAAAAAAAAAAAAAAAAAAAAAGGTGAAATTTTCATCACTCGTAGATAACAAATTTGATCCTTAGGCCTATTTCCTAATTTTCATCACATATAATCTTTCTTCTTAATACCTCTACCCTATGACTTTACCGTCCCTTATGATTCACTACAAGTTCAGAGAAAGTTACACTACACTTATTTGTCACATATTGTCCCTAAACTTACAAATTAAATCAATAAGTTATCAACATGTTCTACATTATCTATTTTGAGAGAGTCATTAGAAATCGTACCATTGCCAATGATGTTACCGCGAAGATTACTACCAAAAATGACATTACCTCCATTGTATGCCTTGTAAGTGGAGAAGAGTTTCTGGTTACCCGTCATATGTTTAGAGCATCCGCTATCCTTGATCCATTTGTCGGGCTCCAAGTCGACTCCAAGGCATATTAATTTTTATAAGACAATAACTCAAATATTTGGTCCCTAACATCTCATGGGTCCAAAGTTGTTAGTTCCAAACAACCCTTGCATTTGATGCAATTGGTTGGGATGTGAGAATGGAAGACACATTTCCCATGGCATGTAACTTTGACGTGGAAAGTTGTTCCAACTTACGGGAAAGCCACGAGGTTGGTTTTGTCGACCAACGTATCTTTTTGGTTACGGTGTTTTAGGACGAGAATAATTATTATTGA
Source organism: Tanacetum coccineum (assembly GCA_026074375.1). Classification (NCBI taxonomy): domain Eukaryota; kingdom Viridiplantae; phylum Streptophyta; class Magnoliopsida; order Asterales; family Asteraceae; genus Tanacetum; species Tanacetum coccineum. The sequence goes on along the minus strand of BQNB010050340.1, from coordinate 23,947 downwards.
CTCTTATAGGAGGTGGAGTTTTTGATCTAAATTTAGGTTTAGAAAATCTAACTCCGGGTTTTGACAATGGCTTATAGAATTGTTTAACTTCATTGTCACTAGCAACGGGAACTTTGGCCTTGTTTACAATTATGTGTTTTGGTCTAGGACCCAAGATGGATTTTTGAAAAGATATAGTTTTCTCAGATCCATGCGTTGCTGGTGGCGGTCCATATTTATTTTGGGGGTCGCCTAAACATTAAGGGGGCCGCCCATATTTATGGGACCTCCATCAGGAGACGCCTTTTTCTGAGCTTTTACAAATTTTATTTCCTTAGTTCTACTAGATGATGCTTCAAATGAATTAAACCTTAAACCTAATTTATCACCGGAGGGTTTTTGATTATTTAACATTTCATTCAAGCAATGTGTACTCTTTTCATATTTGTTTAATCTAGTAGATTCATCTTTGAGTTTTTCATTCTTAATTTTAAGTACATGACACTTTGCACAATTGGGATCAACTCCATTGTTTTTCTCGAGTGTGGACAATTTATCTTTTAATTCTCTAAGCTCATTTTCTAGACTATTTCTAGAAGCTTTTAACTTGTTATTTTTACTGATTATCTTTAGACTCATTTTGGATAACTTATCATATTCGTTGTATAAAGCTATATCATCAATTGATGAGTTTTCATCACTAAAGTAAGATGATTCGGAACATACCTCACTTGATACGTGAGCTACAAGACACGTTTCATCTTTGACCTTCTCATCATCTTCTTCACTACTATCGCTCCAAGAGCCTCCGACAAAAGCTCTTTGGTTCTTATCTTTCGGTGGTTTTGGACATTCTCCAATAAGATGATTCGGATCGCCGCATCTAAAGCATTTTCTATTACTTTTACCGTTCTTGTCATCACGGCTTCTTTGGAACGTCTTTTTGTTGTCTGAGGTTGCCTCACGAATCTACCTCTTCTTTTAAAGAACTTCTTGAAGTCTCTTACCGCCATGGCGTACTCTTCGTCTTCACTACCGGAAGTCAAACACTCTTCATCACTAGATTCTTTCTTAGCCTTTAAAGCAATAGATTTCCTTTCAAGTTTTGCTTTGACTATTTCAGAATCTTTCTTGATGATCATGTCGTAAACTTTGAGGTTCCTGATAAGTTCATCAAGAGATAGTGACGTTAAGTCTTTCGACTCTTCAATCGCCGTGACCTTTACTCTCCATTTAGGATGTAGAGCCCTAAGAAACTTCCTTACGTAGTTCTTACTAGAATAATCTTCATCAAGAGCTTTAAGACTAGTAATAATAGTATTAAATCTAGCAAAAGCACTATCTATAGATTCGTCTTTGGAAATGACGAATTGTTCATATTGTTGAACCAGAAGGTCGATCTTATTATCTTTGACTTGGCTATTACCTTGATGGGTGATTAACAAAGTTTTCCAAATTTCTTTTGCCGTGTTACACATGAAAATTCTTTCATATTCTTTTTTTGGCAAAGCATTGTAAATAACCATTTTGGCTTCATTATTTTTTGCAAGTCTCTTTTTGAGATCATCGGTTTGTTTTTCAAAAGGGATAACCTCATCTAATTTGGTTTCCGGATTTTGTACAATAGGTTGATAATCACCATTGGTAATAACATGCCAAAGATCTAGATCTTTTAATTTAACATATGTCTCAAATCTATTTTTTCAATAAATAAAACTATCGCTTTCAAATAGTGGTGGTCTTTGCATAGATTGTCCTTCTAGATATTTGTCGGAATCCATAGATCGATCCAAGCTTTAAAATACAGTATATTTTAAAAAATCTTGAGTGACCTTGCTCTGATACCAATTGTGGAAACTAGAAGGGGGGTTGAATAGTTTACACGTTTGTTTTTATGGTTTAAAAGTTTACTTTCAAAAATGTATAGATCCGAGTTATATGTTCAATCAAATCACAATATGAACAAGCAATAACTATCTAAACGAAAACTAAATAACAACAATAATAATGTAAAGAGATAAGAAAAGAAACAGCCAAACCAAGACACCGAGATTTTATAGTGGTTCGACTACGAAGCACCTCTTCGCCCTACTCCACTCTCCGAGTATCCGACTCGAGATTTCACTATGTCAACAAGCTCCCTTTAGGCGGAGAAAACCGTTTATACGTCGCTTACGTTATTTTCTGACACTAAGCTAAATGTCGAGTCCTAATCTTAGCTAGAACCAATCTACCACTTCACAAGATATACACACTCACAAGATCTACACTATCAGATCTACACAATATCCAAATCACACAAATACACAAGATAAATACAATAAAGGTTTGGTACTTAGAAGAAAAGAGGAGAGATCACTAATTAACACTTCGTTTCTTGACGAATACGAGTGTTCTTCTCTTGCACTTGAATGAGAGGGAAAAGATGAGAAGAAGAGATTAGATCACTTGAAACAAGATCTAAGTATGTTAGTGATCAAGAGTTTTAGTGAGAGAAAGAAGGTTTAGAGAGAGAAAGAAAAGACTGAAAAATTTCGTGCAAAGAGGAATGTTTTTCTGCTGGGAATGGAGCAGTATTTATAGGCAGGGAATCCCAACGGTCATCTGGTGGCGGTCCTGGCGGTCCCTTATATATAAGGGGGCCGCCAGGCCTATAAGGGGGCCGCCACTAGACTCCGCTCCCTTTTTTGTCTTTTTATGGTGAAGGTTGTATCTGTTATGGAACCTTCCATTTTGGGGGGAAAATTTAAATTTCAAATTTTAAGTTTTTAATAAAACTTTTCTTTTAATTAGAAAATATTTTGTAAATGTATTTTTGAGAAAATACTTTTGTAGAATTAAAAGTGAGGATTAAGAGAAAAATATTTTCTTGATCACTAATCATGCTTAATTATTTTGTTTGTTCATACCTTAAGTGATCACTAATCTTAGAAATGGAATTTTACATTTGATAATTTGTAAACGTTTATTTTTATTGTAAACGTTTTTACATTTTGTTATTATCAAAACATTGAGAGGTCGAAAAATATAAATAACGTTTTTATACATTATTTGTATTAACACAAATTTTCAAAAAAATTTAAACCACATGATTACGGCGTAACCAATCCCATGATTACGCCGTAATCTCTTTCTGAAAACCTGAAATTAGTTCGAAACATTTGTTAAACCTTGTATAACTAAATGAACTTTGTGGGTATGTTCTCTGGAAACCCTCACGAGACTTCACTCGTTCACTTGGGCCACCAAGTGGTTTAAAAGGCTTGTTGCATACGCTAAATGCAACCGTGATTCCTACAAAAGTGAGTTAGATTTTAGTGTATATTTATCTATGAACATTTAATGATTGTTGTTGTTTAGTGATTTCAGGGGAAACGAGGTTGTTCTATAGACACTTTGCAAGAATTCATCTCTTGCGGTCATCATTTGAAGAGGAGAGCAACACTTAGGGGAGTCTTTTGTTTTAATTCTACTCTTATTTCATAATTTCATTTCCTTAAATGTACAATAGGGACATTGTACAAACCAAATGGGGGGATGAGAGTAGAATTACCACTTGACCTATATTTGCCTTTGATTTTCTAGTTTTCTTTGAAAAATGGTGCCAATTTATAAATTTTTGACATGTTTTTCTTACTGAACTAGAATTAATCTTTGCCGAGCACACTATTATCCCATAATTAAATTGGTGAGGTTAAGACTAATATTCCGTTTCCATTTATTATACAAAAATGCACCAAATATATGAGAGTGCCGGTAGTATTGTAGACTTTAGAACTTGGCCTGTACATCTTGTCAAGACCTAATTGGTTAGTTGGAATAGACGGTTCAAGAAGGCAACATCTTAGGAAATCACCCAAAAAGCATATATGTGTGTGTTTATCGACTTGTCACACTGACTTGTCGATCTCCCCGTGTAAAACCTTTGTTGCACTCAATATTAGTGAAAAATACCCCTAGATCACCTTGTTAAGCCAATCTTTGTTTAAACCCTATATGTTTCGTTACACCATTTCGCCTTAGCCTACCCTGTAGTCTTTATTCTCTTCGTGTTGAAATCTCTGGCTACTTAAGTCTATGGTTCGGGGGAATGGGTACGAGAATTTTATGCATTCGTGGAAGACCTATCATTAATGATCTATAAAGACCCCCCTGTATCATCACTTTCGATATTGTTTATCTCAAGTGGGGGGATGTGCGTATTATATCAAATGTTGCATGGGCAATAATAAAAAGATATAAACTCTTATAGCATTTTCATGTTTAAAAAGAAAAGATGGTGCAACTATAAGCCATCTATGTGCTAAAAATGTAAACATGGTGCAACTATAAGCCATCTTAATGATTATGAAGAATGGAGCTAGTAGCCCATTATTGAAGATCAGATTTTCGAACTTAGACTCTTGGACTTATGGATAGACAGTAGCTAGTTATGACAACCTTAGATTACTTTAGACTATTTGTTTCGTGTTTTTATTTAACAACAATTATTGTGTATCCTGTGTCTTATCCTACCCTATATCGTTCTACATCCCGACCATTGGTTTTGCTCGAATGAGGGATTTGATTGCAATCATGTATGTCTATTCCATCGTTATGGATGTGTATATGTGATTTTGTCGCCCTTGTTGGTGTAACGCTTTTGGAAAAGGACTGCAGGATGATTCACCCTTAAACCTGTTTGTCACCCATGTTGCCTTTGAGACTGTTTAGACCCTAATTCTAGTTGGTGGAGACTTGTGTACTTTCCAAGCTTATGATAGAATACATGCTATGACTGTGCAATTGAGTGATCACCTAGAAATGAAACACTTAGATTAGTAATGAGAGTTGAGTGTTTTCGATCCCCTTTTCGTGAGGTGTTCGGCTCTGGTATTTTCTAGCATAAGTAACTTATAAATTCATTTCTCCAAGTTAAATTGGGGAAATCTTTTTATAAATTATTCTAAACGGTTCTACTTGAGGGCAAGTAGAAGTCAAGTGGGGGGATATTTGATAACATCAAATAGTTAATACATTTTGATATCAAATTCCCTATAAAAATGCTTATAAATATGAAGTAAATGTCTGAAAACGTTACTTAATTGCATATATTTACTTTTTAGGGACCAAGTGAGCATTTTAGCAAAAGACGAGGGATTTGGACATGAAATGCACTAAAGTAAAGAGTTCAAGGCAGTTTACGGCGTAACACCCCCGAGGGATTACGCTGTAACATATACTAATGAAGAAATGAGTCATCACACCTCTTATGACGTAAAGCGTCTCCTACTTTATGCCGCAACATTCAAATTTACAAGGGATGACTTACCGAGTCAGCGTTATGACGTAACATAGGCGACAAGGTTACGTCGTAACATCATTTTAGCCTAGAAGATTGGAAGCTTACGTAGCAGGGTTACGGTGTAACGTCTCACAAGGGTTACGTCGTAACAGTTTCAATTTATATAAATAGAGCCCTCATCCGGCTCATTCAGCATCACTCACTTCCACAAATCACAACACGGTTCCAAGGGGTGAACCAAACCCCAAAGGTCCGAAGCATTTCACCAGAAGGTCCAAGGGAGAAGTCACTTTACACATTTCTTGTATTTAATCATTCATAACATTCACTGTAAGAACAATGATGATTCAATCCATGTTTATGTTCATTAATTCTTGCATTGCTGTTACCATGAGCGGCTAAGCACTCTAAGTGTTGGCCTAACCATGTATTTACTATTGATATGATTATGTTTCCTGTTTAATTATGGTTCTGTTAGATATCCTTATAGCCTTTCATTGATCCTTGTGTTTTGGTAGTATAGAGGGTGGCTTAGATCTTGTTAATCCTGATATTAGACTTACCATGTTAAACTTGGGATTAGCAGGGTACTAGGGTGGCTTGGCACCTATCCCTAGTGTAGGAATTAACCAAATTACCGCCTTTGCCATATTAATTACTTAAAAAATGCAGGAACTCTTTCAGAGGGGGTTAATAATCGGTTTAGATTATAGATTGGTCTTAATGGTAGTTGAGAATTAACCACTACAAACTTGGATGCCTTGCTCGTGTGATCGTAGGGGAATGTGGGATCGCAGAGTAAGTATAGGACAGACCTCAAATGCCAATTCGGGTCTGTCGATATTAGAATCACTAATGAAAGTATTAATTAAACATTGCACAGGAAAATGTAATCATAGCATTAGTAACGAAACGGTTAGGCTAGCACGCTTTTCTCCCTGAATACTTCTATCAATTTTATTTATTGCATTTACTTTCTCGTAGTTATTAAAACCAACTTTAAAACCATTTTCAATCGTGACATAATCAAATTAAAACTAGTAAGCCTTAGCTCTTGGGACGACCTCGGATTTACCAAACTACTGCACTATATACGACCGGGTTCTCTGCCCGTTAGTGCGTGTATCGGTAGACGAGTTTTATAAATTTAAAACTTGGCATATATTTAAAACAATTCTATGCATCACTTCCTAAAGCCGATCATACATTAGAATGCCAAGTCATCCCCATCGAAACTATTAATTGCCCTTTGGCGGCATAATTGTCCTGCATTACCATATTCTTCTAGCTCATTTAGGACTTCACCATCATCAGAATCGTCATCCGAGTCTAGAAAAGGAGAAACAAGTGGTGTATCTACCGATTCGTCATCGGGCTCAAGGTCATCCATATCAATTTCATTAGGTGGTAGCGTGAAACCATTACGAAATTAGTCAATGTTCTCTAGGCGAGAATCAATATAGGTCGAGATTGCCTGTAGCTCGTTGAGATCTTGGACAACCTTTACGCGAAGTGCATTTGGCAGGATAGGTGGGTTATTGGTCGGTGGTGGATTCGCGTTCTTCATAATGAAGAATGGAATAGTCAATGAAAATTTACGAATAAAAGCACAAAGAAAAGATAGACTACAAGAAAGCTAATATAGTGAAAAATAAAATCTCACTTGAAAGGATTCAAGTGAGTAGACCTAAGTTAAACAATAGTCAAAACCAAACTACTCCCCATGCAGCGGCGCCAAAAACTTGATGCGGTTGTCGTAAAGACTTCAACAAGAAGTTTTACAACTCCCTAGGCAGAGTACCTAACCGTTGTAGTGTAGTAAGGCAAGACTCGGGGGTTGTTATCGTTCTCTAGGGGAATAGGTTAAGAAGGCTCGATCAAGATCTAACAGAGGTCTATGGGGTTGAGAGAAGATTCTTTTTGTATTTTTGTTTTATAGAAAGCAAGAAAAATCATATGTTTAAGAGGTAGGTTTGTTTTATCTAATTAAACTAAATTAATATCTAAACTACTTTGGTGGTAACTTATATGGTAAATGAACGTATTTACTTAATCATGCACTACTCCTCAGATTGCTTATCCTAATCCTGTTGCTTTGTCACACTTGTGATGATCTGTGTAAGTATTTCCTAAGTCATGAACAAATTACACGAACCCGCCGTCTACGTAATATTCCGTTAGGGCAACGCACAAGTAAGGTAGTATGAAGACTATTACAAGGCCCCTAAGACTATATTAAATGCAATTGAAATATCTTAAGAGGGATCAACCATATTAGGGGTAAGGTAGTATGAAGACTGTTACCGATGGTATCCTTTCTACACACTCGCGTTTCTCTAGACGTCTATGCCAATTTAATATCTTATGGCTAGTTTTCTAAAGCCTAAAGCGCACATCTATCACAAGAAGCAACATTAAAAGGATCTACAATCTAAGTTTCATGCAATTATAAGTAAATACTAAAGGATCTAGCCTAGCATGTTAAGCACAAGAGAAGAACAAGGATTAATCAAACAATACATAGACATATTGAAAGATTAAAGGGATAGATGAACTTCACTTGATTAAAACATGGATTAAAGACTGTTACAATAGGATTTTAAGGCCCTAAAGATGGCCTAAAAAGCTGCCAAACTCAAATATAAAAGTTAGGGTTCGTCTCCCAAAAACTATACTAAAAGTTACACCCTTAAAACCCTAAAATTGGTTTTGTATATATAGGAAAAGCGGTACGACGGCGTCATGTTATAGTCGTAACGCCGTCGCCATGTCGAATCTTCTAGATCCACTTTAAGTCCGCTACGTTCTGATGCCGTTGTCAAATCTCCGACGCCGTCGCTTTAAAAATTGTGATGCCATAGCTTGAAGCTCGTGACGTCGTCTCCACGCTCTGTATGCATGATTTCTTCAAAGGATTTGGTGTAGAGTTGTAGTCTTGTCCGTTTCTTCTCCAAATGAGCCCAAGTCACATGTATTTCCTCTAAACGCCATCCAAGTGCTAAAAACATAAAAACAAATGATTAAGCACATAATCTGGGCATATTTACATGATCTAGGGGGTTAAATGACCCTGAAAAAGTGTATAAAATGACACCTCATCAGTAACAGTTCCTTCTTCATAGCATTTGATTGTCTAGATTCTATTTGAAAATTAAAGTCCTCTGAAATCTGGTCTGCATAGTCAACATTTTCACTATTGACCATTCCTCAAAGAATTTGAATCAAAGCTTGTCTTGGTCTGTCAAAACTAGAGGCCTTTCCAGATAAACATTTATTAATCATGGTTATAAATGTTCTCCGGGGTTGATCCATGTTGTTGATGTGCATCTTTGATATTTAGTTGAAAGATCCAGTGTATCCAAGCTTTTTGATGAAAGAGACAAGATCTTCAAGTGGAGGTGGTTCGACAAATGGTTGATCAGGAACTTTAGGAGTTATCTGTAATGCATCACGGAGTAAGTCTGCTCCTACTACAAATCTATGGTCATCTAACATGAAGAAGTAAGTCTGAGTGATTGAATCCACAGTGAAAGTGTGCGAGAATTATTACATGTAGATTTTAGGGACATCATCAGTTTTGGTGAAAGCATTGAAGAAGGAATATTGCTTTAGAATTGCAAGACAAAGTCGGTAGATGAGATATGGTTGTTTTTTCTCTAAAGCGATTCTAAAATTGCTAAGACCAATCCTCACTTGATCATTTATTAGGACCAATTCCTCATCAGCATGATCTTGTTGTTGATTTTCTTGTGCCATTGATTCTGCTAAGAATTATCAATCCAAATTTATATATCACACATTTGATTGATTACTCTTTGTGTGTTACGTGGTGATTGTTTTGATTACAAGTTATTTAGTTTGTTTTAAGCCTAATTCTTGAAATTTAAACTTTGGTCAACAGTCAACGGTTAACAGTCAAAGTAAATGGTCAATGGTCAATGAATTGATCAACCTGCGGGACCCTATCATCAGATCGCGTGATTTGTGAGAACAAATCACGTGATCTTTGTCAAATCATGTGACCCGTATAGGGGTCAAATCGCGTGATTGTTAAGACTTGTCAAACCACAGGCATCAAAACGCGTGATTCTAAAATTAGATCAAAATGCTTGAACCTAAAAAGGATCAAATCACGGGTTTAGTAAAACCTGTCAAATCGCGAGCATCAAACCGCTTGGTCAAATCGTGTAACTTTATTCTTGTCAATTCGCGAGAGTTAAATGATCAAACCGCGAGACTTACGGAGTCAACCCGCGTGTACCTATCATCAAATCACATAAAATTTAAGCTCAACCCGCTCGGTCAAATCGCGTGACCCTAACAGACAAACCGCGTGACTTGAAGCTCAAACCGCGTGATTTTATAATATCAAATCGCGTGTTCCTGTAGGGGTCAAATCATGTGATCCTAAAGGATCAAACAACGTGATAACAGTCAAATCGCGTGATTATAATCAAATCGCGTGACCCAAATGGGATCAAATAGCGTGATTTCATAAGGGTGTATCAAACCGCTTGATCAATTAGCTAAACCATAACTTTTATCACAAATCACATTCAACACAAGTTTAAAACATTGCAATATCACAAGAATGAACAACAATTAGCCTTTTTCTACATTAAACACAAATCTAAACACTCTCTTAGTCCTAAACCGTGACTTAAGGGATCAATGCATTTTGTTTTATGTTAAAACACACTAAACATGATTCAAGAAGGCTAACAAGAGTGACAAAAAGGCTATTCTAACCACAAGGGATCATAAACACTCAAATACATTTCATTAAACTCAAACCGCAGATCACGAATCATTCAAGTCTTAAGCATTATGAATCATGATAGCAAAATATTGTTTCTAAGGCACTTAGGGACACTAAGAACATCAACTAACACAGACCCACAAGCTTAATCACATCATCAAAAAACATGGATTAGATTCATGTAAAACTATTTAGCACTACTATACTTGCACCTAAGGGATCATTAAACTCATGGTTAATTGCCCTCAATCACAATTTTACTTTTATGAACCCTAGATTAGATTTTAGTGATTTTGAGATATTAAAACCATTATAGATTAATTCCTTTTGCAAGAGTGATTTTTAGATGATTGTGAACAAGTTTGTAGCTTTACCTTTTGATCGAAAACAACTTGATGATTCTTGGTACTTAAGGGGTGCGCGGTTTAAGAGAGGGAAAGAGATTTGAGTGTGTTTGTATTGACAGAAACAAACCGCCCCTTTGTGTATAATTTTAGAAGTTTTTTGGCAAAAATAATCTCTGGGGTTTGAATTGCTTAGCATTTTCATTTGACAACTTTTTAAGGCTAATATAGTTATAACAATTGGCAAACTAGGTCCTTGTAGTTGCAAGCCTAAATTCACTAAGCCACAAATTGCATTTAAGTCCTTACAGTTTCTAACTAATGACATATAAAGCCCGTGAAGTTAAAATAAATTAACTCCCTTTCAAATTATGATCCGTCAAGTTAAAACTCTATCCATTAATTCCATGAATTATTTGAAAGAACGTTTTAAAAGATTATTCGGTAGCACTTTCTACCCCTTGAACAAACACCTGTGTTCTATTTAAAGAGTTGTAGTCTTTGTTTGAGTGGTCAGATTTTCTTTTAAAATCTTTTTGTTATTGCAGAGAAATTGATTCTTATTTTAAGACAACACTTTTCACCTGATTAACCCGAACATGCTTTTTTGAAAATCAATATTTATTAGGAAAATTGTTTGGGTTAAAGAAGATTTCTCTTCTTTTGAAAAATAAATGCACTGACACGTACACTTATCTAATCGAGAAAGCACGGGTTGTGTAGCAAAGTATACACAAGCCATTTGCATAAACATCAAGTAGTTCATGCCTGAGAAAATTTCTTTTCTCGTTGAGAGGATAAGTTATCCTTTTGGCGATATACTTTCTTTTAAATTGAAGATCAGGTTACAGTCTGAAATAACTGTAAGCCATTGACATGTTTTGAAAACATTTGAAACTTATGCTCGAACTTTATTTACAACCCCGTGTCATTATTGATAGACATTTCTAAGGCCGTAAATATTAACGATTTTAGAAGACATTCAAGAAAAATATTGTTGGATTTTTTAGATTTTTTAATTTTGTATTTTCTTTTTGTGATTTTATATTTTTATATTTTCTTTTTATAATTTTTTTCAAAAAATGGAAAATCTTTTTGGATTTTTTGATAAAGTATTTACATAGGATACATGAAGAGTTTACACAGTTACTCTTCCTCTAATTTTGCAAGACGCTTTAGTGTTTCGAGACTCATACTCTACATTTCAAGTCGATTGATCAAAAATTAAAAACGTTCCATGGCTAATGCTTTGGTGAATATGTTCGCAAGTTGATATTTCGTCTTTACAAAATACAACTCAACCACATTGTTTTCCACCTATTCCTTTATGAAATGGTATCTGACATAAATATGCTTAGATCTTGAGTGCTTGACATTGTTGCAACATAGCGCGATAGCACTTTTGTTATCACAATACAAATGAATTTTATTGAATGCAAGTCCATAGTCTGTCAGTTGTGATCTCATCCATAAGATTTGAGCACAACATCTAAATAGGGATATGTATTCTGCCTCTGTAGTTGAGATAGCAGTGCTCTTCTGTTTCTTTGATGACTAGCTGACTAATTTGTCTCCTAAGAACTATGCACTGCCAGATGTACTTTGTCTAGTGTCCTGACATCCTGCATGATCTGCATCTGCGTATGCTGTTAGTTCAATGTCGGTGTTCTTCGGATACCAAAGACCCATGTTTACGGTTCCTTTAAGGTACTAAGTGACCCATTTAACTGCAGTTAGGTGCTTTTCGGTAGGCCTTGCTTGATATCGGGCACACATGCAAACAACAAATACTAGGTCAGGTATGCTGGATGTAAGATACATAAGGGAGCAGACCTACTACGATAATGAGTAGGGTCAACTAGTATCCCTTATGGATCTTCATCAAGTTTGGTTCTCTCCACCATTGGAGTATCAACCAGGTCACTAGATTCTATTTCATATTTTTTAATCATTTTAAGAGCATATTTGGACTGATTAATAAATATGCCTCTGGGATTTTGAGAAATTTATAATCCGAGAAAGAAAGAAATTTTCCCCATCATCGACATCTTAAACTTTGAACTCATTATGTTTGCAAAAATGTCACAAAGTTCAGGATTAGTAGAAGCAAAAATGATATTGTCGACATAAATTTGTACTAGTAAGATATCCTTTCCTTCTTTCCTCGTAAACAATGTTGGATCGACATCACCTTTTGAGAATTTTTGGGAGAGTAGAAACTTTGACATCAAGTCGTACCAAGCACGTGGAGCCTGTTTTAACCCATAAAGAGCCTTTTTCGGTCTATACACGTAGTTAAGATGATCTTGATCTATAAACCCCTCAGGTTGACTGACATAGACCTTTTCCCATAACATACTATTTAAAAATGCATTCTTGACGTCCATCTAGTAGACATTCATATTCTTGTGGGCGGCATTTGCTATGAAGATTTTGATGGCCTCTATCCGTGCAACCGGTGTGAAAGATTCTTCAAATTCGATTCCTTCCTCCTATCGATAACCCTTAACTACTAACCAAGCCTTGTTCTTTAATACTCCCCTGAATTCATCAAACTTATCTTTGAAAATCCACTTAAGGTTGATGAGCATTATACAATCAGGATAAGGTACTAGTTCCCGCACTTAAAGTCGATCAAATTCATAAATTTCCTCTTGCATGGCTTTAATCCAGCTAGATTATTTCATTGCCTTTTCAAAGTTCTTTAGTTCAAGTTTAGTGAGAAATGCATCAAAATAGCACCACATGGCATCAGTTTGAAGCCGGCGTCTTGTTGAAACAGATCGAGAAGGATTTCCAATGACATTGTTAGCAGGTGATCCTTTATCCATTTCTTGAGATGATCAAACGGTTGGTTGTTTTGATGTAAATTTGATGGAATGATATCCCTTGAAGATGATTCTCTAGAACTCGGTTCTGGAGTGAAAATATTGATGAAGGGATCATTATCAAATTGTGCATTTTAAATTCCTTGTAATTGTTCTTCAACACATTGTTCTGTGACTGTAGATTGTGTTTCCTGAGTTGTTAGTGAAGTACTAGCCATTGGTGCATCTTGATCAATTATGGTTGACAAAGGTGTACTAGTTGTATCAGTAGGAATTAGAGCAACAACGGGAGGCACTTGAGATACAAAACTTGGTGTGGGTTGAACATATTCATCAAACATTGGTTGAAACATGATATTTTAGTCTTTCTTAGATGGTGGAACATATGGTGTTGAGAAAACTGGGTTTTGCATGAAACCTGAATCAATAGATCCAGAAGTTAAGAAGCCATTGCTCTCAGCTCATCAAATTTGACATGAATTGTTTCCATTATCAATCTTGTCCATTTGTTGTAGATTCGGTATGCTTTCTTTGCGGGAGAGTAGCCAATGAAAATATCGATATCAGCTTTGGGTTTCAGCTTTCCAAGATCTACATTGACATTGGTTGGACAACACAAGGCACAAAAGACATAAAGATACTTTAGATCTGGTTTACGGTCATGCATCAGCTCATACAGTGCTTTGTTGTGTCAAGAGCGAATCAGGGATTGGTTTTGGGTGTAACAAGCGGTTGTCGCTGCTTCTTCCCACAAGAATAATGGTGCCTTTGAAAATATCCACATAGTTCGAGCAGCCTCTACTAAAGTCCGATTTCACCTTTAACGACGTCGTTCTGTTGAGGAGTTATCACAACTGACGTTTGGTAAGTAATCCCGACATCTTCATAGTAGCCTTTCAGAGTCTGATTAACAAACTTTGTTCCATTATATGTACGAATGATTCTAACAGTTACATTAAGATGAACTTGTACTTGCTTCAGAAATTTAATTATGAACTCAGGAGTTTCATCCTTTGATCGTAAAAATTTCACCCACGTAAACCTTGAATAATCATCAATGATGACTAGAATCTACTTCTTCCCATTAATACTCTTGATATGCCTTGGTCCGCATAGATCCATGTGCAACAGATATAATTTTTCCTGGATGCTATTTTTAGATTTGGGTTTATGAGTGTGTTTCTTGCTTTTTCCTAATGAACACGCAGAACACAAATGGTCTTTCTTGTATTTCAATTTAGGCAAACCTCTAACGAGACCTTGTTTAGCGAGTTGATTAATGGTACCGCAGTTTAAATGAGATAAACGACGATGCCATAACCATGATTTGGTTTTAGAAGCTTTGGAGAAGAGACATATTAGAGAGGACTTCAACATATCTTCCCTTGAAAGTGTATACAAATTTGTGCCCTTGATCCCTTAGGTAGATCAACGCCCTTTAAATCACGAACAAAGCACGAGTGTTTTTGAAAATCTACTTTAAGATCAGAGTTATAGAATTGACCCACTGAAAATAAATTGTGTCCAAGCCCCTCTACATAATAAACCCTTGAAATTGTTACATTCCTTATCTGATAATCACCATAGCCCATAATTGTTGCAACTTGATCATTGTCGAATCTAACTGTTCCCATAAACTTGCTAACAAAATTGATGAGCTAAGAGCGTTGTCCAGTAATATGTTTTGAGCAACTCGAATCTAAGTACCAAAGGATGATCTGTACGACCTGCATTGGAAGCGAGAAGAAGATGGAGAAAGTGAAACATTGGGTCCCCGATTTCTGTTGGGTTCCGAGTTATTAGAATACCTAGATTCTACAATCCTAGGTTCACTACTCGAACACACATTTTTTGTTTCATTAGGTTTCGTAGATACTTTTGTTTGAGTTGGTTTCCTAGGGGGCACTATTTTAGTTGAAGTGATTCTAGTTAAAGGGTACTTATTTCCATCTATAGCGAAAGTCCTTCCTGTAGGTAACCATCTGTGTCCAACATTAGTAAACACTTTACCCGTAGGTTTCCACTAATTTTTTTAATGCTCTTAACAGGCTTAGATCTAGCACGCGCATTCACATCATTCAAATAATCAACAACACACATATAATGGTTTTCAGAGAACAAACATTCATTACATGTAGAACACACAAATTCAGAATTCGCATTTAACACAGCATGCTTAGTATTTGCATTACAAACGGAAACATGATTCTTCTTATTTAAACTAGACTTAACATTCCTAAGGTGGGCTTCTATGTTTTTATTGTTCTAGTTGCTACTTGATGTTTGTGAGATCCTATTGTTCCTTGTATTGCTCCTAGGCTTTGATCCGCTAGCATTAGTAGAACTACTCCTGTAGAAGGCAACAAAGGTTTGTTAGTGGTCTGTGTTTTGTGTGAATCTACTCGTTTTGTGTGTTATTTTTAGATGTGACATTAGTCTTCTCAAAAGTAACTTGTCTATTTCTTTTCATTGGTGTGACATCAACCAAGTTCTCACTATCGTTTCTAGAACTGGGGCATGTAGCACTAACATATACTAACAACTCCTGAATTGGTGTTGTAAACTTACAAGCATAGTCTAACGCATTATCGAAAAGCTTCAAAGCTCTAGCTTGCTCTACAAGCTCACGGAGTGTGTCAGCATGTTCCTTTGTTTGTATAAGGTAATCTACATATGCTTCCCTGTTTTTCTTATGTTTAGGGAAAAGTGGTTGCAAATCTAACTTAAACATTCATGGGGCAATCACATTTGAATTATTCACTTGTTGATTACAATCAGACACACTTTTTCCATTCAAATTTGCAATGGGTTTCTTTGAGTTGCTGATTGATTTGTTTTTGCTTGTAACTGAGCTTTCAGTTCATTTATTTCAAAAAATTCATGAAATTCAGGAGCGTCCTGATTATTAGATTGTTTGTTCGAAAGTTCATTATAAACCGCTTTTTCAATCATATCTTTCTTTTTGGAAAGCTCAACCTCAAGTTCGAAACACATGATGTATTCATTAATATAACACTTTTCCATATCAGCATATTTAACAAGATCATCATAAGAATGCATAGCAATACACATAATATCTTGAAAAATAAATTGCTCCAAAAAGATGATCATTTTCTATCAAAAGTTCTTTCTTTTCAATCTCAAAATACTTTCTATCCACAAAACATTGATCAACCTCAGTTTCCATTTGTTGAAAAATTGCTTTCATTTCATAAACCTCTCTATAAAGACCTAATTCAAAAATTGCAAAAGATTCTCTTAGAGATTTGACAAATGGAATAATGTCTTTTTCAAAAGCTCCTCTAATATGCTCAAACCCCCAAGTCCCTTCATTATGCCAGTAACTTTGGTTCTAACTTTTATCACTTTGTCAAAATTATCAAGATGACTTTTTAATTTCAAAAGATTTTGTTTTACCATACTAGTAGTTGGAATTTGGCGAGGAAGATCATTTTGAACTGGTTTTGGTTGAACCGGTGGTTGTTCAGAAACTATTTTTGAAATTGGTAACCAAAAGGCTTGTTCTGTAGACAGTTGTTTTTGAGGAACAAAGTGGTCATACAATTTATTTAGTGAAGCATAATCAATGGGTGTAATGTCTACTTTTTTTTGTTTCACTATCGGATCATTTTGTTTTTCTTTCATTTTTAATCTACTTTCTTCAGCCAACCTTTAAGTCTCTTCAGTATCGATCACATAAATTGCATCATGTTTTTCAGCTAAGGCACTACCACTATACAGCACAGGTTGTATTCGTTGAGTTTTACAAAGATACAAAGGATTTTGATACCCAAGAGCTGTTTTGTGAGTGTTATCATAAAAAGCCTGAGGTTTCGTTAATATATGCATCGTTTGAACCGTTTGATCCGTTTTGTAGACAATGTTGTCAAGAGCTTTCTTTTTCTTTTCTAAATCCATGATTTCTTCAATGTATTTTTCTTGTTTTTTAGAGAAGTCTTTTTTCAAAACGTCCATTTGTGTGTTCAAAAGCTTGTTACTTTCAATATTTGCAGACAATTGCAGCTTTAATGTTTGAATTCTTTTTGAACGGTATCAAACTTTGCATTATGATCAATGATGATACCTCGCATTTAAGAATCAATATATTTTTCCTTGTTTGTTAATTCAAATATTTGTCTATCTTCAAAATTGTGGACTTGTTCTTTGTATTGTTCAAGCTCAACGGTCAATTATTCATTTACAGCCTTATTCTCCTTATTAACCGCATTGTATTTTGCTACTTGATTAGACATTTCCTCAATTACAGACATTATCATAGCATCTTGTTGTTCAGAAGAAGTAGTATCTTGAACAACTTCACTTTTGTTTTCTTTCATATATTGATTATAAGAAATAACATTGCTTTCACTTGTAATGTCAATATTTGAATCGTCAACAAAAACGGGTTGTTTGGAATACTGCATCTCTAGAACACTTTGATCAATCACATTATTATCTTGATACGTGTCGTGATTTGGTACCTTAGAGAGAACATCTGAATCATAAGCACAAAGATTTTCCATGAAGACTGCACTTGATGTAGGCATTTTATCACAGTCTAAATTAAATGCATCAATATCATCTGTCTGGAAGATAGCAGTAGTTGTCAGTGCTAGAGCATCTAGGCCTGAATAAATTATTTCCCATATATCTGCCAAAAAAGCAAGTTGTTCTTCATCTAAAGAAACCCCCACTTTCTAAGCTTGTGTTAGCAGCATCTTTTTCTTAAACCATTCTGAATTTTGTACCCTCCTCGATTGTGTACACTATATGGCAACATGACCTTCACCTCTACAGTTGTAACATCGAATGACCCTTGATTGATTTGTAGCAACATTTCCTGTGTTCTTGACAACCCTAGTTCCAATAGCTTTACCCTTTGCAAAATTCCTCGTATAACTCTGAATCTATCGTTCTTGCACATTTTGCATTGTTACCCGACCATCTTGAATAGTTGCTTGGTTCCTTGGATTAGACAAAGTCCTGAGTTGATTGTTGGTCTGTGGGTATCTTGAAGTAATGGTGATACTTAGGAATGTCATTGCTTTGTTGAGACTTTCAATGGGATCATCAGTTGGAAGAAACTTAGGTACAACAAGACTTGAATCAAGTTGTGGAAATACTGCAAGTGATTGATGGTGAATAGCTGGTGCTTGATATGGTTGTTGATGAAAAATGGGTGCTTCATAGGATTGATGATGAACAGCTGGTGTTTCATAACTTTGTTGTGGTGGAGGAGGTGAATAGAATTGTTGTTGTTGGGTAAATGCTGGAAACTGTTGATTATAATGTGGTTGGTTGTACTGTTGAGTGTTGTAAAATGGAGTTGGAGTATGTGTGTTAGCAACTAAAGCAAGAGGGTCTGGAAATATTTGCCTCATCATTCTAACTTCATTAGCATGGACCTCATGTTGCCTTAGATATGCATATAGCTGATCAAAGCTTGCATTGTGCATATCCTTTGCTAACTTGACATCTGTAACAAACTTACTACATTCCGACTGAAGATTGTTCACAAACATTGTATTAACTTGAAGCTTTTGCATTGTCATCCCAATAGTATTCATATCATTAATTAGCTTAGCACACCTTAAGTAATACGAGTGAATGGTTTCTCCATTCTTAGATGTGAATCTATCAAACTCATTATACAACTTTGATTCTCGTTCTTGCAGTGAGAGTTCTGAACCTTCTATAAGCAATTTGACTCTATCCCATATCTCCTTAGCAACTGTATGATGATTCAGAAGAGTGTAAACATCTGGTGGTAAACCCTAAAGAATGATGTTAGTTGCTCTTATGTCATAGGCTTAGGTTTAAGATCATCCAAAGCTTTGTCTCTTGTTGAAGCAGGAGTGTTTGGAGTTGCTGGGACTTCAACTGTTCCAAAATTAAATGGACCATTTTTGACTAAGTCATGAAGCTATATACCATGCTCTTTACCTCGTATGTAGAGTAGCATATGACTCTGTCATGAATTATATTGACTCCTCTCAAGCATTGGAGGACGGTTCTCAGCTCTCGCAGCAATAACATTTTCAGCCATAGTAGACATAATAACTTAAGTGATGTGTGAAATGATATTACGGAATCGTTACAATGATGAGTGAGAGTTGTATTATTATGTTGTTATAAGTGTTTACGAGTTGTCTTTGTTGTAATTTAAGTCTTTGAATTCACTAAACAAATATGGTCAAATCGCCTAAGTAAAATGATCAAATCGCATTAAATAGGTAATCAAATCACCTTAGTAAAGTGATCAAATCGCCTACAAACAGTGATCAAATTGCCGAAAATCAAAGATCAAATCGCCTGATGATGATTGACCTCAAATCGCGGGATTTACTAAATCAAACCGCCTGATAGTTGAGCTCAAATCGCCTGATATAAAGACTCAAATCGCTTGATTGTTACACCTCAAATCGCCTGACAAACTGATCAAATCGCCTAGGAAAAATGATCAAATCGTCTTATCAAAATGATCAAATCGCCTGAATTATTTGATCAAATCTCCTGATTCGAGAAAAACTTCACGCGTAACAAACACTTGAAAACATAATTTTACACTTTTTTTTCGTGAAATGTTTTGCACAACTAAGTATACTTAGGCTATATCTATCATAAAAACCTTAACATTAACATTTTTAATAACAAAATAATGATTTTTAAGTTTTTTGTGTATATTGCCTAAAAACATAAATTTTTGAAAGATTTTTGCAAGAAAAACGCACACACTCAACACATAATCATCCATGATTTGTTACTAATGTAGTATATGTTTAATAAGTAAGATTCTAAAGAGAGAAAGAGATGGAAGGCTTTGTTAGAGAGAGAAACAAAGAAGTGTCATATGATATAATGAAAACCCTCTCTCCATGTGTCATATGATAATTTTTTATAATCCTAACAATAAGGCAAATAAATATTATGCTTTTTATACTTAGAAAGGATTAGAGGAAACATTTGACTCTTTATCATTTTATTTTATCTCTAGTAGTTTAATATATATGTTGGGTGTTTGGGATTGTGTTTTTGTTAGTTCCAGTTACGGCTGTAAACACTCGAAAATCGAATACGTTAATTAATGGCTTAGGTAGTGTTTGATAACAATTTAAAGTGTCTTAATTGAAAAATAGGTAAAAATGAATGTTTGTTTAGTTAAAAACCAACCAAACCCTTAGTTTGTTTGTTATGCAAAGAAACTAAATTGTATACAAATTTTACTTAGAGTATGTTTCCACGAGTTTAGTGTATGCGAATGCATGTATATTTAATGCGCTTTTTAAAGGCAAGCTCTGGGATATTTTACTTTTGCTGATGACATCTGTTTAAATTTACTTGATGCTATGCAAATAAATTAAGTTTTTTTACAAGTTAAAATGTTTAAGTATTAAAGTGAATTGTTTGTGATTTTGATGATAAAAAAAGGATTGTAATATTGGCGTAATTATTGGTCTTTATTTGCGTTAGTGTATTTGAATGTGGTTTTTTTTTGTTAGTTTAGCTGAATTAAGAAGAGGTGCGGTAGTAGAGATTAATCTATTAAAGTTAGGTCGATACGGATGTTGCGATAAACTGAGCTTTTAAGAGACGTTTAGGACCATTAGAATCGGAAGCACCTTTGACAGGATTGGTTTAGCGTTTTTTTCACTTTATAAATACGGCTACTTAGCAGGAGTATTTAGCTTTTACGCCTTTACATTTTTAACCAGCTACTTCACCGAGTACTACTGATAGTTTTGCAAAAATATATATTTGTGATTAATTTTCTTTGTCAGGAGTGTTTGTGTTTTGAACCTTTGTCAGTCAAGGGGTTCATGTGACTGTTTGATGCTTCTCGTATATTTTTATTTTCAACAAGGTCATATGTATGTGAATGTACCTTTATTAAAACTTGTTAGCTACCATGTAGCTAGCTCGTATTTGTTGGATGTTTCGGGGTTTACAAGGGTAGATAGTTTATTGATTTATTGACTATTTTTTTTAGCATGGGTGTTTGTTATTAGATATGTTGGAAGGAGAGTAGAGGTAGTTGAAGGTTGAAGTCTTTGAGGAAGCAGCGCTCTGTTGGTTCCTTTTCTACAATAATCCTAAATGTGTTCAGGTATTGAGGGCTGATAAGCAGTATAACCTTCAGATGCTCATTGTGCATTATCAGGTACTCTTGGTTTTATGTATTTGTGGTACCACATACTAGATGGATATGAGAAGTTTCTGGGATCAGTTATGAGTTAGTGTAGAATATCTAGGCTAGTTTGAGCGGGTAAAGATGAATTGATCTCCCAATTTGCTTGTCTCATATATAAACTATAGATATTCTTGATAATTATGGTTTATGGTCGAATTTGTGTAACTTTAGTTCAGGCTCATAGTTGCTGTAGTAATACATCCTACAAGTAATACATGATGTATTAGAGTTAGGTAAAACACTATATTTGATTTTTAGTAGTTCCAGTTTTCTAAATCATGAATAGCATCTCAATTAGAAAGCATATAGATAAAACTGCACATCGTTTCTCTTCTTGGACACGAATTGTGCTGATAGTTTTGTCCTTAACTGTGACATCATGTTCTCATCTATTTTGAATATGAGCCACTTTCCCCAACAAGTCCTTGGTAGCGGTTTAGTATTAACTTATTACCATGATTATAGTTAATTTGTGTAGGTCTACAGCTCTCTAGTTAGGCTTAAGTTAACCGTTTATGTGCTTAAGGGGTGTTTAGATGTGGGTTATAAAGTTGGTTGTCTATAATCAGTTACTTTTAATTACGGGATAAAGGGACTTTTATGATTATTTGATTATCTAGCGGTCAAATAATCAGTCTCATACAAGCTGCAACAAACTATGGTAGTACAGTTACTTATATTTTTAATCGTAGTTTCACTATCAATACTACTATCTGGTAACTTCTGCTTTGAAGCATTAAAGGCACATTGAAACACTATCTTGTGCGATTCATGTTGTATTGTTGAATATGTGCTTATGAGCATTGCATGGCTAAAAGTGTCACAACACTTTGGTCAACAAGCAATTGTTAAGGACTTAAGGATGTTGAACCTGTTATCTTATTCTCATGTTTCTTTTGCTTATATATTCGTGTATTATCTTGTCCAATCATATTGGCCCAGAGCAAATCGAAGCATTGTATCAGTATGCTAAATTTAAGTTAGAGTGCGGGAACTATTCAGGAGCAACTGACTACTTGTACCAGTATCCGGCCTTGTGCACCAATGCTGAGAGGAGTCTGAGTGCTTTATGGGGAAAGAACTTGAAATTTTGATGCATAATTGGGACATAGCACTTGAAGAGCTTAACCGTTTGAAGGAAATAATAGACTCAAAGGTAATTTCTTATGCCATCTTTTATCTCATTGATTTGGTTGCTTTTGTTTGCAGATTCTAATGAGATTATTTCTTTCAGAACTTTACTTGTTCATTGAATCAAGTTCAAAGCAGGATATGGCTGATGCACTGGATCTTATTCATCTTCTTTACCATGATAATGGCAGAACACAAATCATTGACCTATTTAATCAGGACAAGTAAGGCCTTTTAGCCTATTTGATCAGTGCCTTCTCTATTTTTTGTCATTTATCATGGCTGGAGTCTACACATTAGTAGTTGCAACACAAGTTTTGTTTTCTAATTTCAGTTAAAGTTTCGTTTTCTAATTTCAGTTATAGTTTTTCTTTGTATTCATATCACATCTAAAGGATGTTTGGGTTCAAGTTTTGGAACTTGATTAATTGATACTTCTGATTTTGAAGTTGTAATTATCTGATTAGATCTATGTAAGAACATATTTTGATACTGGTTTATAAACTAAAACAATATCCTCTCGGTCTGTCATCTATTCCTAAGTTGAGAGACTTTTACTACCTTGACAAAATGTATTATTTTTTTGAAAATATAGCCATTTTATGTATCAAGTCCCTTAAAGAGTGTTGATATATATGCCTACATACGAGACCTAAAGTTATGCCTACTCCATACATCTTTTGCCAAGTGTCTTACACATCTTCTCTCTCATCACTTTTCACCAATCAATATTTTAAATCCACCAATCAACGAAATGTATGCCTAAAACTTGGACCTACAATTAGACCTGCAAATGTGATTGATGGATCGAACGAGGAGAATTCTTCAAGGACCGAACGAGGGACTTTTTCGTTTGGACCGAACGAGGGATTTTTAGTTTGGACCGAACGAGGGACTTTTAGTTTGGACCGAACGAGGGATTTTTTTTGCTTGGACCGAACGAGTTTCTTCTTCAAGGACCGATCGAGTATCATTCAGCGAGGATCGAACAAGCGTCGATCGAACTAGCAAAGGATCGATCTAGCGTGGACCGATCTAGTGTCGACCGAACTAGCAAAGGACCGATCTAGCGAAGGATCGAACTAGCGACGACCGATCTAGCGTAGGACCGAACTAGCGTAGGATCGATCTAGCGAAGGACCGAACTAGAGGATCGATCGAGAGGATCGAACTAGTTGAACCGATCGAGAGGACCGAACTAGCGTCGACCGATCTAGCGAAGGACCGAACGAAAAATTTTTTGTGTGAAGAAAAGGGTTTCAGTAAAACAGCCATAACTTTTGATCCGTAAGTCCGTTTAAGGCCCGTGACCTCTCAAATCGAAGAGAAAAACGTGACGGATCACGTTATAACTACCCTTTAGCTGGTTAAGGATTTTTCGAAGCCCAAAAACATCGTTTTCTATGATTTATTGACACTTTTCAGTATTTTTAG
>BQNB010050339.1:0-41556 GCA_026074375.1 Tanacetum coccineum | reverse complement strand
TTAATAACCATTAAATCGATTTGAAAAGAACGGTTTAAAAGATTAAGTGTACACCTTTTTCACACATTATTGGTACTTACTACTTCTCCATTGGCCAATTCGATTTCATAGCTAGGAATAACTTATAACCTTTCTCGAATCAAGAGAATCAAGAGACAGAGTTAGCAATTGAAGAGCGAAGTCAACGCGTGATTCACACGGGCGAATTTCAAGTCAAAAGAGAGACGCATACCATGATGGGTATGCATAAACCCCATACTTTCATAATTCGTTATTCACATCCGAAGGCATCTTGGATCTTTACTGTAACACCACCAAAATGGGTCGCAGCGGAATAAGGGTCAGAGAGTGTTACTTCATAGATCAATGGCACAAGATATGAGAACGACCTCTATATGAGTCGTTTAAAATTGATACATTGGATTAAATAAACTTGTTTGTTACAATAGCCCGAAGCTTAAACATCCATGAAAAGTAAAGATTTTAAGACATAACAGATATTCCCAAAATGTAATGCACCCAAATATTTATAAAAATGACTCCAAAATGGTGACCACCAATGTATCCTTGTTTCTCGTAGCTTATTGACCTGAGAAAAATATGCTTTAAAATGTCAACATAAAGTTGGTGAATTCACAGGTTTAATAAATGTATAAAGTAGGACCGCAAGATTTCTATAATTGTGATAAGTAACGAATACAATATCATAAAAGTAATTACGAAGTGCGCTAAGCTCATGACACCGAAGCTCGACATCAATGTATGCAAATTAATGCAATTAATGGGCCCGTGTAGATGTTTAAACCCGCAACATCCAAATTGTTCCGACATGTATACATTCGTGTTTTGGACCTCCAAAACTAGTGAGAGCTACTCACCCGAACGGGGATGTCAATCCCAAATAGATCTATTCATAACATTCGCGCTCGCTACTAGCAATTGACAGTTCATGATAGTGAGAATAGTGGGTTTAGCTACTTAGGCCAACTCGTAATTTGTTTAAAAGAGTACTTGCATCCAAACGTAAAACAATGCATGTTTCTTACCCCAAAGTTGTAAAATCATATAATTGTATAAAAGTGGGGCTATGAATTCACAGTAAGTGAATGATTGATTATCTAAATCAAATAAGTGAATCGTCTCGGCAATCCGAATGCAACCTAATTAATTATAGGTCGTATAAGTATAATGTATTTCATATAAATAAAACATCACATGTCATATAGTTACACCACCACCTAATAGTTTTTATTAAATCTTTAAAAGTTAAATTAATAATTAACTCGTGCTTTGTTAATTAAAAGTATGTGTATTTGTATCCGTAAAGAAAATATTACTTTTCGTTTACTAATGTACCATTTGTAAACATGCATATCCTAACTAACTATTACATTTGTACTACCCGGATTAACTATAACATTACCAGTAGTAACCATTATTGTACTACTAGTACTAATGACAATATTACTCTACCAGGAGTAACTAATATGCTACCAGTAGTAATGACTATATCTACCAGATTAAAATGATTTATCAAAACATCATATTTATAAAGTTTAACCCACTGATGAACAGTAACTTTTACTGTTCATCACAGTTTATATAAAAATATTGTTATAAAATTAAACATTGTAACTTGTTTAGATCATATCGTTCTTTTTATAGCTCCGTTTCTCGAGATCCTTTTGTCCTTGGATTAAGTTTAAGAAAATTTTCAATTTATTTTTTTAAATTTAATAAAAATTAAACCACTGATGAACAGTAGCATTTACTATTCATATCAGTTTATAAAAATATTTTTATAAAGTTAAATATATATATAACTTGAAAACTACGTAAATAGTTCGTTATAATTCCGTTTTTCGAGTTCTTTATGTCCGTGGGTTCGTATTAAGGAAAATTATCAAAATATTATATTTATACAATTTATACCCCTGATGAACAGTAACTTTTACTGTTCATCACAGTTTATAAAATTGTTTTTATAAAGTACATTAATAATATAATTTTAAATGCGAATCTTGTCGTTATAATTCCGTTTTTCAGTTCCTTACATGCTCACATCCTTGTAATTAGCACTATTTTTATACAATATAAAACATAAGAATTTATATTTCGATTTCAAAAAAATATATAAAGACATAATTAGGGTTTCTAAATAACCAAGTAGTTTAACAATTATTTATTTAGGAACCTTGCACCATTATTTTTCCAAGTGTTGTACCATATATTTCACATGTATTTAGTCCTCTAAATGTCCATGTCCTTTGTCCATATGTAATCATCATATACTTTATATAACTTTAAAATAAAACTAGGTGGTGATTAACTAATGCAACAAATATGTAAACAATAGGAAATTAATATCGAGTATTGAAAACTTTAAAAAGACCTTATAGAATCAAGAAGATATGAACACAAGAAGTAAACCCCAAACAAGCCTTCACAATTCAAAACCCTAATCCGAAAAACCCTAAATAAGTTTTTCGTGATAAATCCTAGTTAAACCCAATCCAAGCTTCCAACAGCTTGTATTATCCTTAGGTAGCCTTAGATTAAACACTTGAATGCTTGGATTGCCTTGGTTGCAAAAAGAAAATGAAACCCTAGTTGTTTAAGGTGTGCCGTGGGTTTGGAGTGAAATGGAGAGGGTTTTTGCTTTGGTTTTTCTTGAATGAATGTGTAAAAGGTTTAAGGACTTAGGGCTTTCATTATATAGCAACTAGGAAAACTATGAAACTACCTAAATGAAAACCATGGGAGTTGTATGGATTTATTGTACAATGTAAGAGACTCTCCTCCTCCCTACAGGAGGGTGCCGGCAAAAGGGGTGGAAGGTACACTTGACAAGCCAATCTTTAGTATAAGTGTCAAGGTACAAAGATGTAAGTCTTATGAGTTGTAAAGAAAGTAACCATATGATTTAAATGATTTATTTCATGTGTTAAATGTTCCTAGTCCTGTTTCTATGATGTATAGATAGAAAATAATTAAATTATTGAGTATTGGGTATAAACGTGGTATTTGTTTTAAGTGTAGATGTAAAGTGCTTCGGGTACAGACGAAAGTAATTTTATTGCGAAACGTAAGCGTTTACGTAACCAACAAAATAAATTAGAAAATTTTATAAAATTATACTCCCTAATAATCATATAACACATGCTTGATGTCAACATTAATTTGTTTATGTCCGTTTACATTGTCATTGATTTTTAGTTTTACGCGATTTAACTATAAGAGAATAAATTAAAAAGCGAACGCGTAAAACCTCTAAAAATAAATAATGGAATTTATTAATTGAAAATAACCTAAAATGAGAAAGTGTTACAAAATTCGATTTTGAACAGACCGTTTTGGAAGAATTTAAAAAGTACACCTCTCTTGTGACATGGCCGTTTGAGAAACAAAAACCCCCGAAAGAATGATTAATCTTGTAAAGTTTGCCGTTTTTATTTTTCTTGTTCAATGTTTCATTTTTAAGACGACTCTCTTGAGCAAGCTGCAGTGTCCTTCTGAATCATGCACAACAGGAGCATCATCTTTTCAAATAACACTTTGCCATTCATCAAACTCTGTTGTTTTCCTGAGCTTGCTTGAGATAAAAAGGATTCTGATAACCTAAATCCATTTTCTGTCGGTGTTGTAAAAACCGAGTCTGACTTAGGTGAAAGCAAGTGCAATCGTTTTGAATCGATTGACCCGTTTTAACCAAAATATTACTAATTCCCTTATCTATTCTCAAGTTTGAAATTGTTTATCAAGAAGCTCGTCTTCGCGTATTTTGAAATCAGACTTCAACTTTTTCTTTTCTTCAAGAAGAGAAGAAACAGTTGATTTTTCCGTTGAAAGTTGTTTACTTAAATTTGAAATTTCCTCATTCAAAGTCGTTATTTGTTTACCGGAACTTAAGTGAAGAGCATTTATCTTTTTAGTAAGACACTGTTCTTGATAAACAGACTTTTGATATCTTTCAAGTTTGTCATATTTTTCTTTTACTAAATTCAAACACTTTCCTGATTTTATACCTACAAGCTCAGTGGTCCAATTCAGCACTTGTTTCTTTCATTTTGCGATTGACCAAATTGACTTTCTCAACTTCAGTTGCCAAATTATTATATAATGATTCAAAATAAGCACGTGTTTCCTCAACATTTGCAGGATGTTGATCTACTATTCCCCCACTTTGTTCCACACTAGAAACTTCAGAAATAACATTACTATTATTCTGTTGTACTTGGTGTGGTTCAGGAATGGGCTCGAGTAGCTCAGTATACTGCTCCTCTTGAGTAAACATATTGAATATATCATTATCATAACAATTTTCAGAATGATGTACCTCAGCTGATCCGTCTGAGTCATAGACGGGAGCTTCGTCAGACTGAGTACCAGATGACGATGCTTGCTGCAAATTATTCTCTAAACTGCAGTTCGCATTTGCTCTCTCAGTTTCCTCACAAGCACCTGCAGCAGCCATGAAATCAAATTCCTCAGATGTGAGTTGAATCCCTGCTTCTTCCTTTTGAGCAATCTGCATCTGTTTCTGAAGATAAGCAGCATCCAGTTTCCTTGGCTTTACTGTGCAGTTGCTGGCATAATGATCCTCTCCTCTGCAGTTGTAACACCTTATCCGATTTTCATTAATCCCATTACTATTACCCTCAGCCGGTGCTGTAACAACATTTCCATCCCCATGCTGATTTGCAATTTCCGAAACAACACTAAGCCCATTCTGATTTCCAACATTCTGAACACCCGGATTCCTGATTGTCATTTAAACAATCCTTATTCCCAACATTTTATGCATTGCATTCGGTCTAAACTGGTTCCCAACAATATCTTCAACCATTAGCATTTGTCTGTCTTGATCCATATTCATACCCGGTTGTGCAATCTGCATGCTGCTAGGGTTTGATGAACTTCTTTGGTTGTTATTTGTTGGAGTGGTATCGTTTGGGGAGTGGGGGGGGGGGGGGGGGGGGTGGGAGAGGGGGGTGGGGGGGGAGAGTAAATGCCTTAGCCATGAGTGCAAGTGCCATGTTAAATGTTGTCGTGGGATTTGAGATATCTCCTGGATTTTGCATTGGATGTTGCAGGTAGTTCGTGTTGAATGAAGGTTATGAGACAAAGTTGTTGTTGGGTTGTGGATGTTGCATGTAGGTAATGAGTGATGAGTGATCTAGGTGAAATGGTGTCTGAGTGTTTTCCATTAATGCCAAAGGATCATGTGTGTTTGCAATTCGTTGTGCTCTAAAAGCATTGATGTCTTGTTGAGTCGACATTGCAAAAGTGATGTGAAATGATAAACAAGGATCTTTAGTGGGTAAAGAGATTTGTTGTTGTGGTGGAAAACTATTTCACGGGATTTTACAAATCTTGACTAAACCAAGAAAACACGTGAGTGGTTCGCAGGATTTTACTAAATCAAGAAAAAACCATGAAACAATGATTAATTTTGGTTGAAATTGTTGTTGAAATTGAAGAATTTGAGCTTTTGTTGGCGAAAAATGTGCTTAAAACGACGAATGGTGCACTTATTTTGAGCTTAAAATGATTATCGGTTGATAAAAGCTCAAATAAGGACAAACGGTGCACAAACGATTCACTCTGTAGGGCTAACGGCTTAAATTTAACACTTAGGGACTAACGGTGTAAATGTATCTTAACAAAGAGGGTAAATAAAGAAGCCAAGGACAAACTTTAAAATTGACATGAGTTCCAGGGACTAAACTTGCAAATTTCGAAATAAGTTTCAATTATAAAAGAAAATTCACGTCCCGCCTTTTCTTTCTTCTTCAACGTTGAATTTTTTTTTTTTTTTAAAAAATGTACGAATCTATTTAGCTTCTTGCGGAGTCGTACGGTTAGCGTCGGTGAAAACCGAATATACCACGTTGATCGAAACGATGTCACGAACACGATGGTATAGATTATATGTCCCGTACTTGAACGTCACTCGAACCGAAAAACCGAAAATAACCTTAAACGTGTAGAATTTGTTCGGGTCTTGATTTTTACTCGTTCGATTCTAAAGTTATTCACTCGTTTGGTTCTCAAAATTTCACTCGATCGGTCTTCTAAATTTTTCACTCGTTCGGTCCATTAAATTTTTTTACTCGTTCGGTCCCCCACACCACCCCCCCCCCCCCCCCCCCCCCCCCCCACCCCCCCCCCCCCCCCCCACTTGATAAAAATCACTCGTTCGGCTCTTGTGAATTTCACTCATCGATGCTACTAGTTCATCACTCGTTCGGTATCACAAGATTTTCACTCGTTCTGTGGCAAACAAGTTTTTCAATCGTTCGGTGCTTAAGATTTCACTCGTTTTGTTTGATGAATAAATACTGATCGACTATGTAAGGCTAGACTCGTTCGACAGTGGAAACTCATAGCTAGTTCGGCAGTGTCTAGTACGGTGCACTAGTTCGGGTCCTTACTAAAAGATGCCTAGATCGGTTGTTGAAGTCGTGAACTAGTTCGGTTCGACAAAGCATCAAACACATTCTACGCACCTTTTTCTTGAGTTGTTTCAGCCGCGTTTGTATCAACAAACAAACCCAGAAATGAGCTATTACTCAACGAATAAGCCACTGAAAATAAGACGTTTTTTTTTCAAGCAACACAACTATGATGAATACAAATCAAACGCACCATGTTGTATGTCACTTAACTTGTGACGAAAAATGAAAAACGGCCCACAAAAAAAATTGAACAGAAAGCCCAAAATGTGATTTTAAACATAAATCCCAATGACAAAAATTATAGTGTACCTAAAAAATTGCCGAATAGAAAAAGTAAAGAAAATAAGCTTTTGTAGACGAACTAATAAGCTCGAATAAGCTCACCACAAAATCACTAAACCCAACCTTGCTCTTGATACCACTTGTTAGGATATCATTTCATCACCAAACACAAAAATAAGAAAAGATTTTAGAGAGAGAAAGAACTAGAGAGAGAAGTAAAAAACAAAGAAAATGGTTACTAGCACATTGAAAGAAAAATGAGAAGCAACACCCTCTCCACACTTGGAGAGGGCTTTATATAGTTACAAGAGAGGACTATTCTAGTGGCTTTCTTTGGCGGTTCTTATACAAATGCTTGATCCCGACAACTAGGCCAAATTGGAAAGAAAAAAAAAAATAAGGAAAAAATTTTTTTCTGGAAGTGGTATTTTTGTTATTTTTTTTTTTTAAGATATTGGGAGATATTACCCAAAGAGATATTAAAGAGATATTGGGAGATATTACCCAAATAGATATTTTCATGTAATTAGGCAATAATATATCAGGATAGCATATAGTTTAGAAAACACTTGCATTCATGGTTTATAGCAGGTATCATAGGTTTATAAAGTATGTGAGGTTATGAACTCATTAAGTTTTTGAAAAGTAATCACATTGTTATAAGATAAACGAGTATGTAAAAGAGTTTGTAGCAAGCTTGTAGCAAGCATGTATCCTCCTCGCGGGTTTATAAAACATGTAAATAAGTAAAGGCGAGGTTGTGAACTTCACTAAGTCTTTGAAAAGTAATCACATTGTTATAAAATAAACGAGTATGAAAAAGAGTTTGTAACAAGCATGTATCCCCCTCGCGGGTTTATAAAACATGTAAATAAGTAAAGGCGAGGTTATGAATCTCACCTGAATATGTAGTTGTAATAAATATTCCAAAATGAAAGCTGACGACCTTATCACAATCTCAACAGGGAAGGTTGATATAGCAAAATGATAGTAAACAGCCACGTCACGCAACCTGAGTAAATATGTCAAGTCTTAGGAAGATTGTACTCTAGAACTTTGGTTCAGAGAGTTATGAGTTTGATTGGAAAGTTTGGAATTATTGTATCACCGTTCGGGCCATCATAATTCAGAAGTCATTCAGTAAACGTTTGAGGAGCTAGGGCACTTTAAATCGTAAACCCAACAACTCAGTCAGAACGTAATACCAAGATGAAACCCCTTAATATGAAGCTCCCTAGTATTGTGATACGATATAATCGGTTTTAAGCGTTTTGATCAATATCTGGAAATGATAAGCACGAGAAGCGTTAATTAAAGTTATGTCTTGTAATGTTTTGAATACATTTTCTATACTTTTTCCAAAAAAGTTACATTTTATAGACCCTGAGAATGAAAAGTACAAAAAATTACCCATGGAGTTTAACCACTTTTTTAACGAGTTTGGTCCCTTCAACTTCAACTTTAAAAGATATACCAAGTAAACTTGTACTTTGGAAAGTGACATAATAGCCCCCTTAAGTTATAACTTTGATAAAATGAATTTTTTCAGTCTCCTTTTTGTTATAAGTTTTCCGAAAGTTACGATATATCCCCCTTGCATGAAATACTTTTAGCAAAACAAGTCAAATTGCATGCAAAGCTATTTTAACATTCCAAAGACATATGCAGTTTATAAGCTTCTTAATATAAGCTAAAATAAAGAAGGTTTAACATAACGAAAGTTTAAAATAAGATATCTTTAAGCTATAAGCAAAACAGGGTCAAATTAGGTTTCAAAAACGTAAACAACGCGGGTTTTAAGTTCAAATTCCTTCCCAATAAATAATAAAGTGGTTATAATAACATTATTTAAGCATGTACGGATAAGATTATAACAATATTTTAGCCATTATAACATTTACTTTTAAAAAAAACATAAAATTAGGGTTTCGGGTGTACGTTATTGGATCAAAACGGAAAATGGAGCATGATTTGAGTTATGAAACTATAACAAGAGTATTATTTAGGATCAAATGAACATTATAAATGGTTAAGAAGCCAGGTATGAAGATGATAGAACCTAGGGTTTGAGCTTATTAAGCTTGAAAATGGGACCCCCCCAAATCAGGACTGTTTAGCTTCGTATGCCTATTTTTTCCTTTGCTTTGGGTCTTTAAATCTTCAAAGCCTCACTTGATTACTTCTCTTAGATTCTCTTAGAAACTTATTGGAGCAAAGTATTGCGGCCTTAAATGGGTTATAGAGAGAAAATGGTGGGTGCGAGTTTGAATGAGGATTTGTGCTTTTATTTATAGTCGAATACAAGATGGAGGAGGCTAAGGAAGCTGTTTCTGATCCAAGACACGTGAACTAGCTACTAACGTGATGTGGGAAGTCTAGATGATGAAGTTTTTACATGCTAGGATAGTAGATTTAAGGTGGTGGATAGCTTCTATGCTTGCCACGGCTGAATTACTACCAACGGAGTCATGTGGCTTCATTTAGACCAAGCAAAGGTACACGGAGCTTGCGTTAAGGTGCTTAGGAGGGTTAAGGTGCTTTTCATTGAGGTGATTGTGGTGCAAGAAATAGTTTCAAAGTGGGTTATTTGCAAGATTGGCAAGCCGCGGTTCATATTGAGCTTAGAAGAGGCTCGAAATGTTTTTCTTGGCTTGGTTTTCCGTATACATTTCATGTAATGAATAGAGTACTATCTTAGCCAAGTCTCAAGGATTATTAATGAAAATTGGTTGTAGTTTAGGTTAAAATAGGTCGAAAATGAATAAGACAAGCCGTGGGCACATTAGGGTACATTAGGGTTTTCATTAGAGTTTTCAAGGCTTATAACTTTTGTACATTGCTAGGAAAATGATATATGATAGATTGTAAATTCATTTTAGGAGTTTACAATGGCACTTGATTGATTGTTGGAGGTTTAAATGGTTAAAAACGAGTAAACGGGTTGAATGTTCTCATTAGGGCACGATTAGAGTTTCTTGGATTCATTTCGTGTATAATTGAGATGAAATGTTGAAATGATGATTGTATATGATTAGTAATGTTGTAAAATAAGTTATTTTAACTTATTTGAGTGTTGATTGAGGTTTATAATGGATAAAAATGAAGAAACGGGTCATGGTTTAGTGTTTTGCTCGGGTTAGGGTTTCTGAATTTGGTTTCTTGTAATTTCATGAAATGAGAATGAATATGGATTGTAAATGAAGCATTTTACTTTCTTGTAACTTGTACTTGATGGATTGTGTAACACCCCCAAAATGGGTCGCAGCGGAATAAGGATCCGGGGCGTGTTACTTCAAGATCAACAACACAAGATATATATAAGAACGACACAAAAAGGCGTTTAAATTGATACATTGGATTTAATTATAAGACATAATACAAAAGCATAAAGCTTTACTTGTTCCTTGTTTAATATTACAAAAGACAATAATACATTTCCCAAAATATGATGCACATAAATCTTTAAGTGTGCAATCCAAAATGTAATCCAATGCATCCTTGGCACCTCGTGCCTATTGACCTCCTGAAAACATTGCTTAAAACGTCAACAAAAATGTTGGTGAATTCATAGGTTTATGTATTTAAATTATGCAGGACCGCAAGACTTTCCCGTGATGTTACAACATATGCCAACAATCACAAAACCAGATTACTGTTGCACTAAGCTCATGACACTGAAGCTCAACCTATATTTGCTATTTTA
This sequence comes from Tanacetum coccineum, assembly GCA_026074375.1. Classification (NCBI taxonomy): domain Eukaryota; kingdom Viridiplantae; phylum Streptophyta; class Magnoliopsida; order Asterales; family Asteraceae; genus Tanacetum; species Tanacetum coccineum. The sequence continues at coordinate 31,113 of BQNB010050339.1, read as the reverse complement.
GCAGTTATTTTGCCCGTACAGATGTTGTAACCCGCAACATCCAAGTCCGACATGGTCAACGTTCGTTCCCGGTGATAGCTAATCACCCAAACGGGGAGGTTAATCCCAATAGATCTATTTATAACATTCGCGCTCACATAATGCAATTAACAACTACATCTATGCAATTGACAGTTCATGATAATGGGCTCAGGAGGGTTATCGCTACTTAGGCAAACACATAATCAATATATTTAAAACACTTGCGTCCAATTTATAAAACAAAGCATGTTTTCACCCCAAATAATAGTAAATCAGTAAAACTGTAAAAAGTGGGGCTATGAACTCACCTTGAGTACAGATAGTCCAAATAATCACAGATAAAACGTCACGCAAAACGTTTAGATGCAACCTATTTAAATTAAGGTCGTATAAGTACCGAGTACTTTAATTAATAACATTGAATATAATCTTATAGTTGTTACATCGTACTATCGTTCGGGCTATCATAATTAAAGAGGTCATGACATGACGTACGAGGAGTTAGGACACTTTAAATCGTAAATCCAACAACTCGTCGATACGCCATCCGAAGAGGCCTCATTATGAAACTCCCTAGTATTATAGCACTTTGATAACCACTCAATATTCTATATAGCATAATCACCGACTAATCGTTTTAGTAAAATAATATTTATAAAGTGAAAACGTTTATAAATATACTTTTCGTAAAAATGACCTAATTTGGTCGTTTTAAGTCCGTTGCTCGCGTTTCTTACGTCCACGTCTTCGTAGTAAGACGAGTGATCAAAATATTACATTTTCAAGTTTTTGATATTCTGCGATGAATAGTGTTTTTACTGTTCACAACAGCTATTTTACTCGTTTTTAGGTTTTAATTAGCGTAAACTCGTAATCGTAATAACTTATCCTAATGTCTTCGTAGTAGAGAACGAGTGATCAAAATATTATATTTTTAAGTTTTTGATATTTTGGTGCTGAATAGTGTTTTTTAACTGTTCAAACAGCTAATATACTCTATTTTACGTTGTTTAATTAGTTGTAAACTTGTAATCGTAATAACTTATTCAATTTAATCCCGATTTAGTGATTCCTTCTATGTACGTCCTTTGTTATTAAAAGATGTATATATTTTTATAAAGTTTAATCCACTGATTGATTAAGCTTTTTACGTCATAGTTTATAAAATTACTTTTATAACTTTAATTATCGTAAACGTCCGTAGTTTTAATTCGTATAGTCCATTGTTTAGCGATTCATTCGAGTACGATCTCATAATTAAAAGTATATCATATTTTAGGATGTTTTAAAAAATAATGAAGTTGCTGTAATGAATAGTAACTTTTTTATAAAAAATAGTTTTAATAAAAGAATTTTAATATTGTAAACACTAATCACGTATCTTTCGTTATAAATCTTTTTTGAGTTTTTTCTTATCATTTTGGAGACGTCATGAGCGTATTATTATTTATAAAAAGTCGATTTCTACTGTATGATTTTTTCAAATTTAAAACAGCCCCTAAGAATTTTATGTGTTAACTTTAAAAAACCTTGTTTTAGTGTAATCATTATTTTAGTATTTTACTGATAAAAACCCTAATCCTATTTTTACATATGTGATACTTATAATAATGTCCTGATCATCCGCATTCCCTTATAAATTCATTAAAACGAATTTTAGATTAAATTTTTCTTTCCATTATTATCATATGTAGAAGATTAGAGTAATCTTATAAAAACCCTAATTTTAACCTAAACAAGTTTATACTGAAACCAGTATTAACATACATTAACATATACTTTTACATGATATATATGACCATATGACATAAGTAATAAGTGCACAAAAGCATAAACATAAAAAAAACACGATTTTAGAAAATAAAAAGTCCTAAGTGTTAATTAGCCATACAGTTAACCAATTACACATAAAATCATAAGAAATAAAAATATAAAGAATTAGAAGACCTTAGGGATGAATGTATAAGATGAGAAATAAGTGCTAAACCCTGTTTAGATTCAAAACCAAGCTTACAACTTATAAACCCAAGATTATTTGAAACCCTAAATCTTCCTTTTTCCTTAATTACGGCAATTATAAACCAACTGCCTTGCAAACACCTTAGTATGCCATAGATTGATGGTAAAGTGTGGTTATGGATGTATAAAAGTTTGTATGTTTGCTTAAGTGTTATCAAATGGCCGTGTTATTTTAGGTCTTACAAAGAGGAGAAAGCATATAATTATCTAAGTAAAAGAGTGTGTAAACTTTCTTATGAATGCATGAATATATATAGGAGAGTATGAGATATCTCTAGTTGCAAACTTTGACAAAGAAAGTCCAAGGGGGGGGGGGTCTTTGTGCCGTGGGAATTAAGGGACAAGACCCAGAAAGGAGAACCAGGCTTTAAAGCTTGGTCTCTTGGTTGCTTCTACTGGAAGTCAACCCATCATAAAGTAAGGAGGTGTTTTACCTCGCTATTTTCATTTATACTTAGTTAATATACTTGTGTAATTATAAAGAAAATGCTGAAGTTAAACTTTATTAGAAAATTAAAGTATATTTTTATATAAATTTTACTGTAATGGTCTTGGTATTTTAACATATTCTTAACATGAATAATCATATGAGATGTTGTAATAATATATACAAATGCATAAAGTTTATATAAACTTTGATATTGTATATAAACTTATTATTGAGTTGAAGCGTACGTTAATTTTAGGTCCGGGAAAACCTAATGGTCATTTATCGCGAAACGTAAACACTTTTCATGTATCCGATAAAATACTTTATGAAACGTTTAATAATTGCTTAACCCTTGTTTTGACGTAACAAACTTCTTAATGCCCCGTTTACGTTAACTGATCATTTTTAGCTTACGCGGTTTAACTTAACGATTTCCATTAAAAACAAACGCGTACAATACTAAAAATAAATAGTGACTTTATTAATGTTGTACATTGTCCTAAAACACGAGGTGTTATAGATTGTACAATATTCTTTAGGAAAACGAAGGTAAAATGGCTATTTTGGATGTCATGTTTAATGACTTGTACATTGAGCTTTTAAAGACTTGTACCTTTCTTTGAAGAGAATGTATATTCATATGAGATGTTATGTTACTTGTACATATGCTTTAGTAGCTTGTACATTCACTTTAGATATTAACCCTTCATGAAATTAGGGTTTAGAGGTATACGATAACGGTTTAAAGCCCGTTTCGATATAATGCTGTGAATGGTACATTTTAGGAATAATGTACTTTGTAAAAATGATATTATGATATTGGCTTGACATGTTATGATGTTCGCTTGACATATATGAAGATATGATTGCCATAGATAGGTTGTGTGAGCTTGTCTACTTTAGATATGCAAGTTATATTGCATATTGAGATATTGGTAATGCAAGTAATGTAACAAAGCGAAATTTTTTCCGTACAATTGTGATCATAGTAAAATAGATTGATTTTGCATTTGATGAAAATTCTGGGTTGTTATAGTCCACTCTTTGTTGTGGACTCGAGATCTGAATTACTGTCGAATACTACATAACTCAATAACTCATAGTTTGGCCCTTTTTCAGGAGCTTCCTTTGATCCTTTCTTTTCAGACTCTTCTTCTTCTTCCTTTGATGGCGTGTATCCAGGAAATTTCCCAGGAAATTTAGAGACAGTGCCGTCCTTTGTAATCATTTTCGTTTCCAACTTTATGATCGTTTCTCCATCAACTTCCTTCATAGTCAGCTTTTCTTCGACTCGGCAAGGGTATAGGTCAATAGGTATTCGGATTTTGCGGTTAATCCGCTTCAACCAAATTCTAGTATTTGGATCAGTGAAGCCCTTACGTCCAGTTGCATGGGCAATTCCCCAATGAAACTTCTTATGGTCAGGGGGATACATGGCTAAATTATTAAAGACGGAGTATATACCATATCAAATAATGGTAGACAAAAATACTTAATGAGGGATAGACAAAAATGAGATAATAAAAGCTATGCAATTAGGGGGAAAAGCATAATAGCTATAATACTAAACACTTAAGCCTTAAAATGCATCTATATGAAGGACTCCTATGTTATAGTCTAGGCTCAACCACCTACTTCTCTATAACCAAAGGCTCTGATACCAATCTGTCACACCCCGCCAAGGCAAAAATGCGAGGCGTAACGAGAATATATATCATCACAACACAATGGTGTCTATATAGAGAAAACTACATGAACTAAACAATGCTTAAAAAATAAAAACCTAAGGTATAGACACGCATGGTCATGGAAAATACCTAAACAAACATGAAAGATAACTGACATCTTGTATTGAAGCAAAAGGGGTTCACATCAATACCAAGACATGCAAAACATCCAAAATAAACCTAAGCAATCTAACTCAACAACATTCAATATTCATTCATGAAAGAAATAAACTAGGAGATTTAAACTCCGCAAGTAGCCTATGGTCTCTCTAGCCACTCCTCTTATTCTTAAGATTCTCATGATGCTCACCTGAAAATGATGCTTAAAAGCGTCAACACAAAGGTTGGTGAGAGTCATAGTTTTGCGGACGCACAATTCAAACTCTTCATTCAATTATTCTACGTGATTAATTATTAAAAGCAAGGTAGGGAAAATGTGAACTATCTTGAACTTATGCTAAATGCAATCCAATCCTCATGATCAAACAACAATATCATTATACTGGGTAGAGTAACCCTTCTGATCCAATCAAACACTTGACATGCCAAACATAGTACATGCAAGTAAATCACAATCCTTGCCATGCCAAATACAGTACATGCAAGTAAATCATAATCCTTGATATGCCAAACACAGTACATGCAAGAAATTCACAACCAACATGTAACACAAGGTCATATAATAATCATACAATGTCCACACTCAATTAAAACACTTAATCACAGCAATTAAAACATTTTAAAATCATTTCCATCATTTCCATCCCAATTTAAAAACAATGTAAAAAGAGAGACTATGAAACTCACCTGATGCTCAATGCAGCTTCCTAAATTTCCTAGCACAAAACTACACAATACAATATAAACGTGTTACACGCGACTAAGCCAAATGCTTAAGTCCATGTAACAATTATACGATGGATGTCTAAGGGGTTTACATACCTCTATGGGTCACCCTGACACCATGCCCAACTTTAACCCTTTCATTTACACATAGACCTACTTAACTACATTTTACCCGAAAACGCAAAATTTTAGTGACACTTTCTAATTTTCCAAACCATACCAACTGACCCTCATAAATTCCTAATAAAATCACCCATAAACTTAGATGAGTTTACTATCTACATTATTTTTCCACTAATTTATTCCCATACTTAAATGCCCCAAATAAATTCCAACTTTTTAATTACTCAAATTCGAATCTGAACGCGCACTAAAATGTTTGACCTTACTAACCTTACTTAGACAACTAAACATAAGCTAAAACTTTGAGGAATGTTAATAGACATATAGAGCTTAACTTTTGGGTCTTGGATAACTTTAATTCGAATTTTAAATAGGGGTTTTACCTCTCTAATTCTGACCTAAATCTGACCCGTATTTACTGTTTTGACAACTTTTCTTGCAACGATCATTTGACTAACTTCCCGAACTCAAAATCGTTCGATGCCAGACTTTTTGAAAACTAGACTCTCTAAACTACAATTTAGGTACTAGAAACACCTCAAAACACATTACCATCATGGAGATATCATCATTTGAACACAGCCCTAAAATCTGCCAAACCCTAATTCACAAATTAGCGCGATCTAAGCCTAACAGTTTACACTAATATGATCCTAATCAAACCCTAAACGCACTAGCATGATTATAACATCATTAATTATAGAAGCTTTGAAAACCCTAATGATCTACCATGATAACTGTTACATGATTTGAAAAGGATAACAAGATAAGATCATTACCTAGCTTACATTCTTGCTCCTAACACCACAATTCTTGTAAAATTTTTGGATCAAATTTTTTGTCTTCCTTGTTCTTAGGGGGAGGGATTTCGTACATCACAAAGGAGAAGGGGGAGAAAACAATAGAGCTAGGGTTTTTATATTAAACTTAACAAATAGAATCCTAATCTAATTATACTTAGGATTAGATAAAAAAATACATTTTTTTTCTTTTTCCCTTTAAAATCGATCGGCCCCTTAGTATATATATTTTTATTATTTTATTTATTTTATTTATTTATTATATTATTTCTTACTTTACCTTAATTTCCTATAAAGACCATAGAAAAATTGGTAAACCTTTTGCATGAAAAACTAAATACTAACTTTTTATTTATAACTTTCACTCCACAAAATACTTTCTATATTTAGAAAGTTCATTACTAATTCTCATATTTCACGAACCTAATTCACTTCCAATGTACGATATTAATCCATCATATAATTATCCTCGTATTGACGTAGCAATGCATGCAAATACGTCACTCATTTCCATTGTCACTACACGTGAATAAAATGGAAATAACCCTCAATATCTCAAACCCATTCTAAAATGAGATGAACACGCACCTTAGATTGATAATCATGCACACAGATAAAACCACATAGCACACACATATAACACGTATAGACACTTAGCCAACTCTAAAGGTATGACTAACCTGCTCAGATCACGGGTGTCACAAGAGGTTTTGTAAAGTGTGTATGACCATTTCAATCCTTATAATAGTCCCAAAAAATGTAAGTATAAATCTTGAAATCAAAGATTTGTAAAGTGTGTATGACCATTTCAACCCTTATAATAGTCACAAAAATATAAGTATGAATGTTGAAATCAAAGGTTTATAAAGTGTGTGTGACCATTGTAACACATACAATAGTCACGAAGATGTGATTACGATTACACTAAGTTCATGATACTAAGGCTCAGACTTGTAATGTATGCCAATATTTCCAGGCAATATAAATGTTCAAGTAAGTGTCGTTCAATGCTCCGACATGGTATAACGTTCGTTAGTTCAATCCGTCGAACTAGTGAGAGCTACTCACCCGAACGGGGTTGTCACGCCCAAATAGATCTATTTTATAACATTCACGCCTACCAATCATAATTAACAGTTCATGCCCCTTAAGCTAATCCGTAATCATTTGTGTAAAAGTAAAGTTGTTGTGTCCATATGTGAAAACAAGTAGTGTATCCCACCGCGAGATATGTAAATGAGTGTCTCACCAAGTTTGAAATCAATCATGTAATCAAATTTGTAAACGTGAATGTAAACGAGCTTGTAAATAAGTTGTAAACGACATGTAAACGAGTTTGAATCAATCATGTAAATTAGTTTGTGAACGAGTTATAAAAACAAGTATGTAAGCGAGTTTGTAAATGCGAATGTATTCTCACCCCAAAAGTTATAAAGTATATGTAAAACGAGTAAAACGTGGGGCTATAAACTCACCTCAAGCAAAGAAATATCGGCAATGAAAAGTAAGCATGGAAAACGATGCACGGACTTTAACCACAACCTAAATGATTAATATGCTTTTAGGATAATGAAAACTAGTGTGCAATAATGCAAATCCATAATATCAGTCCTATATCACCCATACACAGTTAAGTTAAGTTTTGCAAGTTAAAACGTGGCTTTCAGAATAATAGAATATTTATTTTTACATTTTTAAAAGTTCCAAATATTTACGAGTTACCTACTTTGTTGACCCGCAACTCATTCGTTACAGATCCTAAGAATACGAGTCTGGACTTTCTGAAAACTAGAAATCATGTACTTTAATAAGTTAGTTTATCATTTCGACCAACTCGGACACTAACTGCCTCGAAAACAGTTCCCTAGTATGCTAGTCGCGAAGTTTGGGCTATTTTCCAGACTTAGAGAAAAATCAGATTATTTCAACATGTAACAGTTGCGAGGTTAGAATTTTGGTGGACTATAACTTTCTCATATCAATACATTTTTGGGTGATTCCAGGGGATGTGGAAAGTTACATGTGCCGTCTACAAAAGACTAAACTATCACAGAATCTAACTCTAACAACAACAGTCTCAAAATCGAGCTCAAAGTATGCTACTCGCGATCTTTTCTTTCTTTTTGACAGCTTTTCATTTAAAAACGTAGATTTTCAATTTGCCCTAACTTACTCATCCGATATCCGTTTTTAGCGATTCCACTTGCTAAATTCACGTTATAGTACCCTCTATAAGACTCACTACTGTTCTTAGAGTGGTCGTGTTTAGTCCAAAAGTTACCTATTTAGCCATTTTTATCATTTTTGCAATTCTTCCATTTTCGGGATATAAAATATGAGACCACTTCCGCAAGCTCTAGATTTCGGGCACAACTTACTTCTAACACCCTAGTTTAGTGTAGTGAAGCTAAGTACTATGAAAGTTCCAATTTTATAAGTGAAACGAACAAATGCGTATTATATCAGATACCTTGCATAAATTTCAAAAAGAACATCAAAACACAACCTAAGTTTATAGTTTTCATTCATGGTCATTATTTAGGTCTAGGAACTGTGTAAAGATGATAAATTTACGCTAGAAACACTATTATGAAAATGTACACAAAATGTGCACACTATATCAGATAGTGTGCATTTTGTTTTGAAAAAGATTCGGTTTTCAAAACACAACGTATATAGGTGATGAACTACTGATACGGATGCTTAAGATAACATATGAAAACATGCTTACAATACTTGAAGGAGATGAGCAAGTATAAGCCACGAATATGACCCGAAAACCTTCAAAAATAACCCTAATCTGCTACTTTGTAAACCCTAGCTTATTTTCTTGAAAACCCTTATTATACTTGAGCCTTTTCTTGTTAAAACCTTAGAATAAACTTCAAATAAACCTTGACTACTTGTGAGATCAAGAAATGGAAAATTATGAATGGTTTCGTGTTGGGAATTCTAGCCGTAGGTTAGAGAGGGAATGAGAGGATTTTACTTGTGATTTTCTAGTGATGTATGATATGTTCCTTATATAGGGTAAATAAGCATGGTTAATATAATTAATTAAGTACTATGGAACATCATAGGACAAGATGGAAATGAGACTTATCAAGGTATGCTTGCCCTTGTTTTTAGACGTGCATATTGATCCACAAGGAGGGAAACATGGCTTTTTAGGTTGGCTTATACATGGTGGTTAAAGGATAGTATATTTTAAGGTAAATAAGCACATGGCTTTCTAGAAGAAAACATGTTATTTGTTTGTGTTTGTAGATTGTGAGCCATGGGTTATGGAGTGGTATAGAGAGAGTTTGCTTGCAAATTTTGTAGTGAATGATAAGTATGAAAAGGTGCTAGTATATATGGTGAAAAGAGGACATGACCTTTATATTAAGCAAAGCCTTAGGTGTAAGATAGGATGTGATGGATTAAGACTTATCAAAGCATGCATGGTTCTTGTCTCCTCATGTTGTTTCCGTGGGTTTGTGTCTAAGAGGGGACAAAAGAGCTTAAAACCTTGGTTAAAGCTTATGTGAAGATCTTATGGTTTGAGCTTAATATTAAATAAGTAAGTTATTGGAATGATTTTGATTTAATTCTTGTATGTATGTGTACATCCTGGACTTAGTTGACTTTGATGTTACCAGGTCAACTTCCAGGGGGAAGTAGTGTATACTACTTTACTTAGTATGGTTTATGAAGTATACTGCATACGTGAGAAGAATTGTTGCTGATTTCTCGCATGTACCCCCGAACGAATATTCACCAAGACCCAATGACAAGTAGCAGCAGTACTTGGTGTGGTTTTTCTTCTACAAAATTTCACTGTGTACGTCAATGACATATAGAAGATGGTTAAAGCTACATCAAAGTTTCATAATCTGCTCAAGATAGGGATGTTGGTTTGGGGGGAAGCTAATTCAGAAACTTTGCCAAAAAGGAGTCTATAAAGAAAGCTTTTCAAGACATGCTGCATGAATTAGGGGGAAGTTAATCCAACTCATGCATACTATAATGGTTCCAGAACAAGTAAAGACAATGAAGATCCAAGCTGGAGTACAAGTTTCAAGAACCGGAGAACTCAGAAGACATCTTTAGCTTTGGAAGTGCTTTGGAAGACTTTATTTTGTTGTAATTATACTTGATATGAACATTGTAAGTAATTTCATGTGTCTACATATTAGGGGAAGATTGTTAGCCTTAAAATATATAGACTTATACGTAATTACATTAGTTATCATTAGGCAAGACCCGCAGGGACTAGAATTGCTAAGTTAGAATAGTTTCTCTCGTCTTGACCTATATATACCCCATCCATACTTTCATGGAGGGGTGAGGATTCATTTTGTATCATTAGAGGTGTGTGTTTTTCTCTCTCTAAATACACACATCTTCTCTCTACTTTATCTCTCTAATAATATGGCTAAGCATTTCTTTTATCCTCCCCGACCTCCCGAATCCACAATAATTTTACTATTTTGATCCTACAACTGGTACCAGAGCCAGCGGTCGTATTAGTATGATTTTTGTAGTTTTCGTGTCTCAATTTTGTCACAGTTTTAATGTCACGATTTATTTTTATGGTACTTTTTGGTTTCGTATAAGTTTCAATTTCTGTCCAACGTTCTTTTTCTGGTCAAAGTTTCATTTTCTGCCCAACGTTCTTTTTCTGGTCAAAGTTTCATTTTTTTTCTATTCATATCAGTAGAGGTCATATTAGTCCTATGGTAAACGAATATTATATTTTATAGTATGATAGTGTTTTTTTTCTGTTTTTAACTTTTTAAGGTTTCATATGCTTCATAGCGGATTGGCAAAATGAAAAAACACAGATCCCGAATTTTAGGAAAAAGTATAGTTGAACTGTACTTGCCAGTGGTTTGGCCATCGTGGCGGTTTGCCATAGCGATTTGAACACAGGGTGGTGATTTATTACTTTTTCATTGTCTTCACTAAACAAAAGGCTGCCCAAATTTTCAGTCAGTGGTGGTTTGGTAATGGTGGTTTGGTTGGTGGCAGTGACGGTTTGGTGGTGACGACGGTTTGCTAAACCCACAGCCAAATCAAGTCAACTCGGTCATTACCGATTTGACCCGAGTCGACTCATTGAGTCATTACCGAGTCAAGAAACCAAATAGAATGAAAGAAGTGACAGACTCGAAAACTAAACTCACAAACCACATCATAATTACAACAACAAAATACAACAAACTCTAATCCTAAACTCATCGTCACAGCCTCATAACAACATCAAATCCATATCCATAATCTGACCTACAAATCCCATAATCACATCAATAAACACCAACTCCATCTCTTCAATCCCTATCATGACTCAAAAATATAAAGACAAAAGATCCTAGTGTTGCTTTCTTTAATAACTTAGTTGATCTTAAGATCTTTTTAAGATCTTTAATAAATTGAAAGCCAACTCATCATAGATCAAGAAACACAATACAAAAACAAACCTACCCGAGACCTTATATAAGATCTTGAAGCCGAAAGCATCTTGTGTTCTTCGTTGGTTGTGCTAACTGAAAATAGTATTGTGTGATAACCATTTTGTCTTCTATGGGAGATATAAGGTAGTTGAGTCTAGAAGTGTTTGACTGCAAATGAGAAAAATAGGGGCGGATATCGTGAGAATTAGGGATATGAATGACTAAATATTAGGGTCCAAGTTAGTTATATTCTCATGTTAAAAATCAGATTAAAGGAGATAATGGGTTGTATTGTCTTGATGCACGTTGGGCCAAGTCTATAGTTTTTGGATGGGCTAGATTGATACAAATTCTTGTCAAAATATGTGTTAGCACTTAGCCGAATAGAATTTTAGCTAATATGAAGTTAAGTCATTAATTAGGTAGTAGATTAATTATTGATATAAATAATTGGTTAATGGCTGTGTTTGGGATTAAATTGACAAAGTGACTAGATTATGTGACGAGACCAAGATTTATTGACAAAGTGACTAGATTATGTGACGAGACCAAGATTTATTCTTATCAAGATTCACTTAAACGACAAACGGCTAGTTTTGGTACTTGAATGACAAGTGATCACAGAGTTGATTTGGTATCCCTTATTTGAGATTGAAGTGGGTTTCACGAAGGCGTCTACTTATTTCATCATCAAGACTTCCTTTTATTTTCTACCCCTTTTCTTTAAACCCAATCTAACGATTGATGACTTGCTTAAATGTATACAACAGATGATTGAGACTTGAATTATCTAGTTTCCAGTAGTCAGGGTGGTTGGTTGAAGACATGGATAACTATCACTTAAAGGAGTTACATTGTGGTGCTCAATGTCACACGCAGATGTCGATGTGTATAATTTCAAGAGGTGTTGTACTTCTTATACTTTTTCAGTCGGGTATAGAATACTTATAGATTTAATCTTGCACCGTTCTTCAATCAACAATAGTGTAAGCTTAAGTAACAAATTTGGGGGATTTTACTTCATTTTCAAGTTTGGTATATCGGGTTTACTTCACCATGTGGTCACATCAATAGCTGACAAAATACGAGGTTGGTAAGTTAGCCAGAGAATTTAAAGGTTGAGATGTAATTGGCAATTCCCACGAGATATTATTGTGCTATTCCAAGACAATGGTACTTTACAGTCTAAGCAAAATTCTCAAAGTTCTTCAACAACATTCATATACAAGACCTTGATTATAACAAGTTTTCTTGATTCTTGCTTCATCTCCTACTACGGTTTGTGAAGTTAAGAGGGTAATGGTTCGTTTAGATTTCAATATTTGTGCTTAGGACAAGAACTTCTCGAGTATATGGACATACACGACAATGATGATTCTGAGAGTTCGCTATGATCATGGGGGGAAATGTGTACATCCGGGACTTAGTTAACTTTGATATTACCAGGTCAACTTCCAAGGGGAATTAGTGTATACTACTTTACTTAGTATGGTTTGTGAAGTATACTGCATACATGAGAAGAATTTTTGCTGATTTCTCGCATGTACCCCCGAACAAATATTCACCAAGAGCCAATGACAAGTAGCAGCAGTACTTGGTATGTTTTTTCTTCTACAAAATTTCGCTGTGCATGTCAATGACATATAGAAGATGGTTGAAGCTACATCAAAGTTTCAGAATCTGCTCAAGACAGGGATGTTGGTTTGGGGGAAGCTGATTCAGAAACTTCACCAAAAAGGAGTCTATAAAGAAAGCTTTTCAAGACATGCTGCATGAATTAGGGGGAAGTTAATCTAACTCATGCATACTACAATGGTTCCAGAACAAGTAAATACAATAAAGATCCAAGCTGGAGTACAAGTTTCAAGACTAGGATAACTCAGAAGACATCTTCAGCTTTGGAAGTGCTTTGGAAGACTTTATTTTGTTGTAATTATACTTGATAGGAACATTGTAAGTAATTTCGTATGTCTACATATTAGGGGAATATTGTTAGCCTTAAAATATAAAAACTTATACGGAATTACACTAGGTATCATTAGGCAAGACCCGCAGGGACTAGAATTGTTAAGTTAGAATAGTTTCCCTCGTCTTGACCTATATATACCCCCTCCATACTTCCATGGAGGGGTGAGGATTCATTTTGTATCATTAGGTGTGTGTGTTTTTCTCTCTCTAAATACACACATCTTCTCTCTACTTTATCTCTCTAATAATATGGCTAAGCATTTCTTTTATCCTACCCGACCTCCCAAATCCATAATAACTTTACTATTTTCGATCCTACATTTTGTGTATTAGGTATTGTGGAAATCGTAGAATACCAATTGTGGAAATCGTAGAGAGGGGGGGGGGGGGGGTGAATACGTTTCCATTTAAAAACTTAAAATATTTCGTATCAAATTATCTATCAAGTTAGATGCAATATGATAAGTGTGAATAATACATCTATATCCACTAGAACATGTCATAGCAATATAAGCACAATCACAATGTTAACTTCTATCTATGACACAATCATCATCCAAACAATATAAGCAACAATCAACACACATATAGATCTAATGCAAATATAAATGTAAGGCGATAAGGTAAATAAAGATTTAAAGCGAAAAGTAAAAGAAAGTGCAAACCGGACGCGATAATTTATAATGGTTCGGTCACGAAGTACCTCTTCGCCCTACTCCACTCCCTGAGTACCCAACTGGAGAGTTACTTCACTAGTCAACAAGCTCCCTTTAGGTGGAGAAAACCATACACGACTAAGCTTACACCGATGTTTGACACTAAGCCAAATGTCGAGTTCTAATCATAGCTAGAACCAATCTATCACAACTCTTGTATGCTAACTCCACTACTTCATAACGATTCATAACTTAGCTTCACTTCACAACTTCTCTTCACTCCACAACTTCACTTTAACTTCACGACTTCTCTACCCTTCACAACTTTTCTATACTTCACAACTTCACTTTTCTTCAACTAGACACTACTTTGATCACACCAATCTAACACTACTTACTAAGATCACCACAATCTAACAACTATACACACCATGATCATCACGATCTAACTATTACACAAGTTTGGAATACATGGACTTGATTTATACATTGTGAATGTAAGGCATGTCATGAATGCACTAACTAAACTACATAACTTCGTATCTTAATGATAACGAGAGTTCTTCTCTTGCATTTGAAGGAATAAGCTTGAATCACTTGGAAACAAATGCTTAAGATTAAATGATCAAAGGATTGTAGCTGATGTATAAAATGATTTTAGAAAGAAAAGAATGAGTACAAAAGGTGAGAAAATCAGTGGGGAATAGTCCAGTATTTATAGGCAATCTGGGTGGAATTTTTGTCTGGCCGGTCCCCTTAATTAGGGTGTCGGTCCCCTTAATAATTAAGGGGACCGCCCTTATAACTAATGGGGCCGCCCAGCGTGGACGCTCCCTTTTTTGTCTTTTCTGGGGGAGGTGTTTTCTGGAATATTTCTAGCCGTTTTTAGGTAGAAAATTTAAATTCAAAATATATATTTGAATAAAACATTTCATTTAAATCTAATTTTTTTTTGTAAAAGTTATAAAAATGTTTGTGACATTTTTATAAAAAAATGCGAGGTTAAATAAAAATTCCTTTGATCATAAAATAAATTAAACATTTATTTATTCATACCTTAAGTGATTTATGTCGAGTGCAAACTTTGTTGAAGCAGACTTGAGACGTCTAGAGATGTTATCGTATGAATGCGTTGACGATTTGTGATCACAAGTAACTTAAGCACTTTACGTTATGTGTTATAAATAACATGTTTGTCATCACCAAAACATGAAGAGGAATGTATAGATTAAATATCGTAATATTTCTAGCCGGGGGGGGGGGGCGGGGGGGGGGGGGGGGGGGGGGGGGGGGGGGGGGGGGGGGGCACCCCCCCAACAATCTCCGCCCTTTTGATGATGACAAAATATAAACCTATAACTCATAGTAAAATGTATAAGTTACTAGTTTACACTTCTTTCTCCCCTCTTATGTCGAAACAAAAAGGTGACACTCCAAGCCAATCATTCTATAGATGAGACTTTACTAAACTTCAATGTATGAACCCAAAGAGTCAGTTTGCATCATCCCAAGTGAAGCCTTGCTACCCTTAAGCTCATTTCACTCCTATGACACTTGCATCCCATTGTATATTGACTCTAGCGGATCCATGGATCAAATTTATTGGAAATTTTTAACCTACATCAAGGGTTAGTTTCGTGCAACAATATATATATATATATATATATATATATATATATAATATATATATATAAAAAGCTTTGGGGTAAATAAAAAAGTTTTAAAATAAAAAGGAGCAGGAGGAGAACCACAGGCTGCCAGTGGTCCCCTCTTCACCCGGGGGGGGGTCCCCTCTTTTTACCAAGCAGGGGTAAATAGCATTTTCAACGGAGTAAAATATAGTATATATATATATCAATATATATATATATATAATATATATATAATATATATATATATATATATATATATATTGTTTTCTTCTTTTCTTTCACTTTCTCCGGCCTCTTTTTGCACCATCTATACTCTAACCATCTCAACTGTTTCTCTTATTTATCCACCATATCTCCACCGTGGTCTTTCCACCGTCTCCTCCACCTTATTCCACCATTGGTTTAATTGATACTACTAATCGAATTTTGGTATGCCGATCGAGTGTTCATCGTCAAAAAATAAAAAGTGTTCATCATCAACTAATAATGAGTGTTCAGCATCCACAACAAGTTCATCATCAACGAATAGTTATAGTAATATCTTAGTCTTTTGTTTTTTTATATTTTTTTGTTAATTTACTATATGTTAATCTGAATATCTAATTGTAATTAGTTTATATGTTTTTGTTGATTGTTAATGTATTTAGTTGATCTAAAACATTCATTTGGTATCGTTTGAGAAATAAAACACGATAAAAATGTGTTTATAAACCTGCACACCAGACTGTTTGATGAAATGCTTACATGAATCAATAAATGTTGATATAAAATGTGATTCTGACTGTACTGCTCAAGTTTTGTATCCTGTGCATTAGAGTATAAAATGTAACATATATATGTTTGATGACTAGATTTAAGAGTGTGATGCACTAGGTATAGTGTTATAATTTTTAAACTTTCTATTTCACTGATTTTATTCCCTATGATGCACCAGGTTTATACACTATGATGCACTAGGTATAAATACTATAATGCACCAGTGGTATACACTATGATGCACTAGGAATAATATAGTGCTCCAATATTTCCAGTGCATCATAGTTTATAATTTAGTGCATCATAATTTATGATATAATATATGTGTTCATTTAGTATTCCATTTCTACTGTTAAAGAGTTTTGATTTAGTTGTTATAATTTTTAAAACTTTCTATTTAATATTTTATACCAGTGATCACCAGGTTTATACACAGTGATGCATTAGATATAAATATTATGATTACTACTAAGGGTGTTATAATAAAAAGGGTAGGAAGCAATGAGAGCCTGCCATGTGTCCCCAATTAGCCCTCCATTAAGATTAATACCTAGAGGGGTATTCTCGTCATTCTCATCCAACTTTATATAAACATTTTATTTTTCATTATTATCTTCATTATTCAACCCGATTCACACAGTTCCTCTATCTCCTCCTTTGATCCTTCACACTGTCACCGACGCTCACTTCCACATTCCCAACCGTTCTCCACGGTACCTTAACCACCTTTAACCACCATTCATCATTATCTAATAAACATTTGATTTCTTAATTTGAAAATTTAATTATCAACCTTAATTCAAAGTCAACGAATTCAATACCTATTTTCAAGATGACAACTGATTCATCATACTCTTCTAAGTATACCTCGTCAAGAGTTAATGAATGTAAGATCCTGATTCAAACACATAATGTTCAGTTTTTGTGTTCTTATTGATTTAAGTATGTTATATTCAGAGTTAGATTTAAATTTACATCATGTTTTCTTCTAGATATGGAAAAAAATGTAGAAAAATATAAATACAAAACGTGTTCAAGAAAGTTGCATACAAGGTGTTTGATAAAATGTCTTAACTAAAGTTTATAACTGTGATGCACTAAATTTACATTGTGATGCAGTTGTTTTGAATGCTGATGCAGTTGTATTTCCTATTATAGTGCAGTAGATTTTTTATTTTAACTGTGATGTAGTAGGTTATGTGAATAAATGAGTTTGTATGCTTGAATTTTTGTGTGATGCACTTAAATATGAACTGTGATGCAATAAGTTTTGAGTTTTTGCGTATAAGGATGATATAGGTTAAATGTACGTTGCATTATGTGTGTAAAACATGTTTGTATGCTTGGTTATTTGTGTGATGCACTTGATTTTGAATTGTGATGCAGTACGTGTTGAGTCACCACGTATAATAGTTATAACATCATATATATATAGTGGTTGAATAGTGACTAGGAGGTTTTGGTTAAGCAAATTGGTGATAGCCTTTGTAAAATACCATGATACTTTTAATGCGTGTTAAGTCTATATTTCAAGAGTTTTGTTCATTTGTCGTGTCAACATCTTGTTTTGCCATCACTTTATATGATTGTGCCACAAAACTATTAGTTTGATGTGCAGGCAGGTGTAGTCTTAATTTTTATTATCATGGTTAATTTTTTACATGTTATCATACTATTTTCCAAGTAATGGTGCTCACTTTTTGGTTGGGATGTAGTGTATGTAACAGTTTCACAACAAATTAAGTGGTTATTTACATTTGATGAGAAACAGACTTGTTCTGATTATACAATACGATGCATAAAGGTTCTACATTGTGATGCACTAGAAATAGCATTATGATGCACCAGGTTTTTACACTGTGATGCACTATTTTGATACATTGTGATGCACTAGTATGTTTAGTGAATCACACGTAACAATTTAGTGCATCAGAGTTTCATTTCCAGTACATCACTTTTATTTAATTTTAGTGCATCACGTAGCCTAGTGCATCATAGTGTCATATTCAGTGCATCACATTGCCTTAATGTACTGCATTACAGTTTTATATCAAGTGCATCACAATGTTAATATATCATGTTTGTGGTTTTTTGTAGGTTGAATTTTGTAAGTCTGAGATGAAGGTTCAATGTAACTACAATTCCAGGACTTGTAAATAGGCATCGTTGGCATTGAAGAAACCAAAGCAATCAGATCTTCCAAAAAGAGCTCGTTTGAGAGAATCCATATGCCAAAAATGAATATTCAAATTGTTTTCCTTTTCTTTTACCAATGATAAACCGATCAATTGTAATGAAATAAATGTATATCATACATTTTTAATGGAAGATTATCTTATTTACAGTATCTTTTGTGTTCATTTTGTTTAGTGCATCATAGTTTTAAATCTAGTGCATCAGTGTTTTTGTTTTATATAACTAGTGCATCATAGTTACAATGTTGCTACATCATAGTTCAAAATACCAATGCACCAAATTATAACTAATTCTAGATCTAGTGCATCATATTTTTATATTTAGTGCATCATTGTGTTTGTTTTACACTATGATGCACTAGTTATATACATTGTGATGCACCGTTTTATATACTATGTGCACTAGGTGTATACACGATGATACACTGGTATTAGTAGTGTATCACATTTAAAAATCTAACACAAAGTAAACAATTTAGTACACCATAGGTGTTTGTTAGTAGCATCAAAAGTTAAGACATCATACTATTAATATTTTTTATTCAGTTCATGTAATAAAAAAATTTCTTTATACTTAAGTGAATATATACAATGTTATGCACCAGATTTTTACATTGTGATGCACTTGATATATACATTATGATGCACCAATTGTATACACTGTGATGCACTAGTATTTTCAGTACATCATAGTGAACAATTTAGTTAACCACAAATTATAATATGCTCATTCAGAATCAGCACCAATCAAAATTACTTAATACTAAACAAACATTATGCTTATTAGAACTACATTACTTAGTATTAAACATTCAGTAATCCAAAGTATTACAACTAAAAATTTGAAACATCTAGTAGAATTTACACCATTTTTTTGAAGTAACAATTATAATTTCTCTACGAATGAAAACACTTCAAATCTCTCTCACTGGTACTTTAATTCTTTCACATATTAGGTTGATCTTCACTCCATTTTCAGGATTTAGAATCTTGCCAGTCTCGTCACCCTTTACGTGAAATTTCCAGCCTCGTTGCCTTTTCCTAAGCAAGTTGTTACAAACATGCTAACCTGTGAGTACCAAGATAGATTACTAAATTATATTATAAACGAATTGATGCACTTAATATAAATTAACAAATTCAGTCATTCAAATTATACTTACTAGTTCATAGAGAATATCCTTGTATCAACCAAGCATATAAACACATTTACGCACATTATACAGGAGCTAATGCATCACAATGTAAAACCAAGTACATCGTCCATACAACCAAGAAACAAAATAACATTTCGACATGTAAGGAAACCTACGGGTATCCTAAGGTAGCCATATATGTGACAACTGAAATCCTACTGCATCACAGTTTAAATTCAAGTGCATTGCACATACAACCAAGCATACATACACATTTACACATATAAAACAACCTACACTCAGTCTATTTCATCCTTATAAACGACAACTAAACACATAACGCATCACGCTTCAAATTTAAGAGCATCGCACATACAACCAAGCAAACAAACACATTTCGGCACATAATGCAACATACATGTAGTCTAATTCATCATTACACAGACAACTCAACACTGCATCTCAGTTCAAATTCTAGTGCATCACATATACAACCAAGCATACAGACACATTTACACATAAATAGCAACCCACGTAGCCTATTTTAGCTTTATATGCTACAGCCAAAAACTTACTGCATCGCAGTTCAAATTCCAGTGCATCGCAGTTCAAATTCTAGTGCATCGCAGTTCAAATTCCAGTGCATCGCAATTATAAACTCTCATTAAGACATTTTACCAAACACCTTGTATGAAACTTCGTAAACATGTTTTGTATCTATTTTTTCTACATTTTGTTCCATATCTAGAAGAAAACATAATGTCACTTGAATCAAACTCTTAATATCACATACTTAGATCAATAAAAAACCAAAAACCAAACATTAAGTGCTTGAATTATGATCTTACTTTCTTTAACTCTTAACAAAATTAAAGTTGAATAACGAATGATGAATCGTTGATGCAATATGTTTATTAAATAAAGATTTAAGTCCTAACAAATCGATGTAGTAACCACAAAATCGTAATTCGGATGCATCGTTGTGATTTATAGAACTATGATTAGATTTTTGGGATGAAAGAACTAGTGTTTGTGTGTGATGATATGTGTGTCTTTTAGAGAGAATAATTTTTTGGTGAGATGAAGAATTGATCTGTGTTTCTTGGTTTGTGGGATATGTCGTATTAAACGACGACGTACAATAGATTATGGACGGGTTTTGTAAATTACACAGTTATGCAATTACCCCTGATGTTTCCATTATTTACAAAAAGGCCACTGCCCTTTTTGATCTTGATATTTTTGATCCAACGGTTAGGAGGGCTTCCTACCCTTTTTATTATAACACTCTTTTTTATTATAACCCTACCCTATATATATATATATATATATATATATATATATATATATATATATATATAGTACTATATATTAATTTTATATATAGAGACAATATATAGGGGTGGAATACACATATCAAAGAGAATGTGTAGTGTCATAACGGTTTGTAACTCCCCTCGGTATTGTATTCTCCCCCTTGTTTGAGGTGGCACGAAGGAATCAATATACGAAGGGTGCGACAATTCTTTTTGTAGAAAAGATCAATGCTTCATTATATATATATATATATATATATATATATATATAGCAATACACTAACGGGGAACAAGACATGCATGTCTTAGATATATGCACTCTAAACTATGACATTTTAAAAGAAAATTTAAAACCTAGACACATGCACTCGTTGTTTTAATAACAACAACCTAAATCCATGATAAAAGGAATCATGACGTATACTTAAGACACGAGAATGTTTAGGAACCAATGATAAAGTTCGACCGGCACATGCTTAAGGACTAAGACTTGACCAACACCCTTCGGTATAATACCGACTTTAATAAACGAGAACAAAATTCGTTTATTGATTGACACACTATTATTATGAGAATGACATCTTCCAAGATGTCATTTGGATAAGGAGTATGAACGTATTTTGATTGACATGTTCCTTATGGTATCGTCATCTAACCAAGATGATGATATGGATTTGAATAGACTAAGGGTTGTATTGAGAGATTCCTAAATCCTCAAGGTTTCTTTGTTAAGCATTATGTATGCTTTTCGTGTTTGGAGTGTTTAAGGATAAACATTATCGTAAGACTTTAGATCAAACTAAATGTTGATGATAAGGATGATTTGAGCAGGGAACATAAACGAAGAAGGATGAGCGTGAATGGAAAGGGAAGGTGTTGACAATATGTTTGTTGGGTGTTTTGTTGGTTGTTAATGTTGACGGACAAAGGTGAAAATATGAAAATGGTATAAGAGAATTGAAAGAATTAACATTGTAATGACTTAACAACACTTGAAGATTGAATGTCTTCTTTATGTTCTTCACTTGCTAAAAAGTGGAAATGATTGGATGAGACGCATTTCATTACGAAGTTCACTTGACTTTTGACAACATAGGCACACATGCTTATGAGTGCCGTGATATGAGGATGAGATGCATTTCATTACGAAATTCACTTAACTTTCAACAACATAGGCAACATGCTTAGGAGTGTCGGGAAATGAAGATGAGACGCATTTCATTGCGAAATTCACTTGTGGGGAATGGTTACATGGTTAATCTTCTTGTGAAGATGACTAGGTGGATGACTCAAGATTGATAGTGGTAAGGATGATTCAGTTTTACATTGTTGGTTTCTAGTGAATAAGAATCACATATGTGAGTTCTTGAGAGTATTTGGTTAAAGGATATATGTGAACATGTGTGTTTTCCCTTCCCTTTTAATTCGTGCTCATCCGGACATAAATTATAAAAAGAATAAATGAAGAGAAATAACGACAGAAGTGATGAGCTTAACAATGTCATGACGGATGACGATTAGCATACGATGAACTTCATCCGCAAAGTTATGTAGCTCTTCTCGAGTGTTGCGAATGTTCATAAAACAATCACACGACGAGGTACGAGGCTGTCTTAAAGGTGGTAGCAGAAATGTAGACGGAAGATGTTAACCATCTATATAATAATAGAGGCGCAATTAAGGTTTTTGTGAAACGACAGACATGAACAATGAGTAACATTTTAATTTGCATTTCGCGAATTAAAAATGCTTAAACACTTCAGATGAAATGATTAAGTTGTCAAGATTTATCGGAATGTATTTAATAGTAACAAGACTATTAAAATAAGAATGACACGTTTATGAGATTTGTTTCATCATTCCTAGACCTAGACTTAAAAAGGTTTACGTTTGAGTGGTTTAGTGAAGATGCCGACGATGTTGTCTTTTGATGAAACTTTTTCGATGAAGATATTTCCTTTTGGACATTGTCGTGAAGGAAATGATGATGAATTTTGATGAATTTTCTATCATAAGATCGATGGATAATGTTTGATCCTCATTGTGTATGAGATGAGCATGACAAGAAACCATCATGACATTCCTAGGGGGATGGAAAGGACTAACGGAAGTGAAAGTACTTAGTCTTAAGGTGTGTATATTAAAGAGGCTACAAATCACTTATGTAGTTACTCGTAAGACCTTTGTCACACGAAGGTTGATGTAAGCTTTTAGCTTTAGGAAGAGCATTTTAACATATGTTGTTAAAAGGCTTGAATATGAATTTTCAGATATGACCTTCAACGTTTGCGATCGCAAGTTAAAGATACTTGAATATTTAGGATGAAATATTTAAGTTGTCAAAACTACTTGGAGGAGTGTTAGATTTGTATCTAACTTTTCCTTGACGAAAGAGTGGAATATTTGGAAGAAGGCGAGATGATGATTAAGGGAATGTGTGGGTGAAGACTCTAGGAGATATAAGACCATTTTACGACTCTTTTGACTTTTAGATTTGGACCCACGGTACGCGAAGAAAAATATTATAGTGTGACAAAATATATACCGAGATGCATAAGACATATAGATATAGGCATATAAGTTATTTAAGCATGCTCGACCACAATAATAAACTAGATTAAAGGGTAAGGCGCTATGTATTTAAACATTATTTCGTCAATATATCAAGCTAATTTAGTGCAGGTGTACAAATTAACATGTAAGTAATGTAAATGACGATATATAAACATTGATTTATTCATAATGGTAATCGTCATGTACAACATTTGCTAGCAGTTAATTTAGGGGCATGTGTCATTTAGATAAACTAAGAAATATTTATTCTAAATTGCTTAGAAAAAGACAAATGCTTTATAGTGGACATGCTCATTTAATATTAAGCATATTAAATATTGAGCCATCAAGAATTTATGAGGGACATAATTGCATTACATGTGAATAATAATCATCTCTGGAAATATAATGCACATATGTGAGGTGTTGCATTCACTTGTTGTCTAGATTGTACTAAGGGAGAAGCCTAATTTTCTACGTGCTTAGTGTGTATCCTAATGTAATGAGATACAAGTCTATCAATTGTTAGACTATATTAGAATATTTGATGAGCCATTTAATCAATTAGAGAATGATATGAGACTATCACTAGCTAGTGGTGCTCAATTCGGCTAAACACGACCATATTTACGGGTTTTACATCCGAACCCAGTTCACTCTTGGAAGCATTCAACTCAATAGGTCAAATTGATAGTTCATAGTGGCAATAGATTCTCAATAGTATTTCTCAGGTTAGACGAATAGAAATTATTATATTTGCCTAATGGAAGTGTAGAAAGATAAATTTTGTTTTATCTTTTCATAGAGGGCCTAACATGACTCAACTAACATACTTTAATTCTGGTTCGCATAATCCTAATCAAGATGTGTGGAATTCTAAGATAAGCGTAAGCAAGATGTTTTAATCTTTTGTTCAAGATCTATAGGTTGTTTGGTTTTGATTACATATTGCTTGATTTAATGGATGTCTTATATTTAGTCATCTTACATGTGTAGTTGTCACATGTGATATTTAACGTGTTTGGTTTTTCAAAAGCCAAGAGATGTGCTTATTTGTGACAATGACAAATATGTTATATTAAGAGTGTTTTAAGAATTCTCCATTTCATGTCATGTGAAATGAATCTCATCAATATTATTTATTTTTATTTTTTTTTTTTTTTTTCCTTAATTGAGTTTGTGATTCTTTATGATAATATAATTGAAAAAGTGACATATTTTATTTTTAAAAGATATGTTTGTCTAAATTATTATTCTTATCAACCTGTTGTTTTATATAATTAAATAAATATTTGAATAAATGTATTTTTACTTGTTTATGCATTGACACATATTTTGATAGGTTATTTTTCAATTCTAATAACTTATATTTTTCAAATTATATGTAATGTATTTTCTTGTAACACAACCATTTATGCTGCAAAGAAAATAAAATGCATATGATATATATTATCCTTTATCAACCATTTAATACGATAAGTCCATAAAATCTTTAAACATAATTTTTCCTAAACATCATGTTATCCTAGGTGAATAAACAATAATATTATTCTTATTTGAGAATTTAGTTAAAAGTGAATTTTATCTTTGAGTTGTGCTTTTATGTTGTATGATCAAAGTTTACATATATTGTTATTTTGCTCGTGTTTGGTTTTTCAGAAATTACACATTTACCAATTGCATTGCAATGTAAATTGCTTGAATATTTCGGACGAAACATCCAAGTCGTCAATCCTGCTTCATTGTGTATTTTATGCATGTATAAAACATATTAGTCTAATATTGGGAACACAACCATTAGGAAAATAGACTCAATATGGCATCATCAACACAAGTGTGAGTTATGATTCGATGCATATTCTTTTCATCTAGAAAAGGATGTAATTATTCTCATATCAATCGAGTGTGACTAAGTATGTAGATCTAAGATAATATCTTTTGTTATAATTTGATATAATCTTGAAACTAAACAAATAATAATTCGATTTCATGTCCATACTCAAAAACTTGTCAATTGGATTCGATAAATATATCAATCATAAGTTGAATAATGAATCGATACAGAATCGAGATCTTTCTTGACCCTCACAAACACTCATTTAAAAGAAAATATATAAATATTTTAATAGTGTGTTCTATTAATCCTAAGACTAGTAGTAAGTGTGAGGACATTTAAAATGATGACCTAAGTGAGTTATTATGTTTAATAAGGTTTACAAGATGTTGATGTAATATTTGCAAACAAAGTGATCTTTTCCTATATGCAATGCAAGAACAATTTCGCAATCTTAATGCAAAAAATCTATCATAAGTTCTAGTTATGATACATCCGAAATACTTAGCTACAAACAAAATAGTGTAAATGGTACATGTGCTTAGACATTCAATTAGCTTTAATTACAAATAGCACAATATCATTTGATAATTTCTTCTAACAAACTTAAGATCAAAAGAAATGAACATAATCATATGCATAACAAATAATAACGACTTGTCGTCGTTTTGTGTTATTAGTACAATAAAGGTATAAATAGCCGTGGTTTTATTTGTAATCAATTAGGTTCCTCCAATTTCAAAAATTAACCAATTTTAATATTTTTAAAAGGTTAATTACACCATTTTCCAAAGATATACCGACTAGAAATGTCCGACTCGAAAGGAAAAGATAAAATACAAGTATTACGTTAAAGCGAGACTCAACGTTTTGTACAATAAGTAGTATTTTTCCGTTCTGACTAACTTAAGTTTGAAATAAATACTTGAAAGTATTTTTATATGAAAGTAGACTCAATTATCTTCGAAATGGCGGGTGACACGACTTCTACGGACTTACGGTTGATTTTATATGAATTTTCAAAGTTTCCAAAAAACTGTCGAATCAGACAGGTGGTCCTCTTAAATATAAGGGGGCCGGCCAGGAATTAAGGGGGCCGGCCATACACTTTAAGGGGGCCGGCCATCTGACACTCATATTTGCCATTTTTTGTACAAAATTATTTACTGACTTTGCAAAAAGGTGTACAACTTTCTGAATTTGATACCAAACATATAACACTTATTTTAAGCATCATTTTTTACCTCGAGCTAGTATAATTAGTGTATTTAACAACAAAACTAATACAAGTTAAGCAACAAAACACTTTTCATATTTAATCCCCCTTCATGGGTAATTTGATACATGGATCGTACTCAATTTTTAAAACCATTTGTTTTGAAAATTAGAGCGACGTGGCTCTGATACCAATTGTGGAAATCGTAGAGGGGGTGAATACGTTTCCATTTAAAAACTTAAAACATTTTGTATCAAATTATCCATCAAGTTAGATGCAATATGATGAGTGTGAATAATACATCTATATTCACTAGAACATGGCATAGCAATATAAACACAATCATAATGTTAACTTCTATCCATGACACAATCATCATCCAAACAATATAAGCAACAATCAACACACATATAGATCTAATGCAAATATAAATGTAAGGCGATAAGGTAAATAAAGATGTAAAGCGAAAAGTAAAAGAAAGTGCAAACCGGACGCGATGATTTATAGTGGTTTGGTCACGAAGCACCTCTTCGCCCTACTCTACTCCCCGAGTACCCAACTCGAGAGTTACTTCACTAGTCAACAAGCTCTATTTAGGCGGATAAAACCGTACACGACTAAACTTACACCGATTTCCGACACTAAGCCATATGTTGAGTTCTAATCATAGCTATAACCAATCTATCACAACTCTTGTATGCTAACCCCACTACTTCACAATGATTCACAACTTAGCTTCACTTCACAAATTCTCTTCTCTCTACAACTTCACTTCAACTTTACGACTTCTCTACCCTTCACAACTTTTCTATACTTCACAACTTCACTTTTCTTCAACTAGACACTACTTTGATCACACCAATCTAACACTACTTACTAAGATCATCACGATCTAACTATTACACAAGTTTGGAATACATGGACTCGATCTATACATTGTGAATGTAAGTCATGTCACAAATGCACTAACTAAACTACATAACTTCGTATCTTAATGATAACGAGAGTTCTTTTATTGCAGTTGGAGGAATAAGCTTGAATCACTTGGAAACAAATACTTAAGATTAAATGATCAAAGGATTGTAGGTGATGTATAAACTGATTTTAGAAAAAAAGAGAATGAGTGCAAAAGGTGAGAAAATCTGTGGGGAATACTCCAGTATTTATAGGCAATCTGGGGGGAATTTTTGTCTGGCTGGTCCTCTTAATTAGGGTGTTGGTCCCCTTAATTAGGGTGCCGGTCCCCTTAATAATTAAGGGACCGCCCTTATAATTAAGGGGGCCACCCAGCCTGGACGCTTCATTTTTTGTCTTTTCTGGGGGAGGTGTTTTCTGGAACATTTCTAGCCGTTTTAGGTAGAAAATTTGAATTTAAAATATTTATTTAAATAAAACATTTCTTTTAAAATATAAAAACGTTTTGTAAAAGTTATAAAAATGTTTGTGACATTTTTATAAAAAAATGTGAGGTTAAATAAAAATTCCTTTGATCATAAAATAAATTGAACATTTATTTATTCATACCTTAAGTGATTTACGTCGAGTGCAAACTTTATTGAAGCAGACTTGAGACGTCGAGAGATGTTGTCATATGAATGTGTTGATGATTTATGATCACAAGTAACTTAAGCACTTTACGTTATGTATTATAAATAACATGTTTGTCATCACCAAAACATGAAGAGAATGTATAGATTAAATATCGTAATATTTCTACCAACATGTATAAGTGTGGGTATTTGTTAAAGTATAGATAGGTGTTGTGTTTCCATGCATGCATAGATGCAATTTATTGCAAAACGTAAACGTTTTACGTAATGTATAAAAATAAAATGTGAAAAGTTATATATTATTTTTGTAAAATATAACACTTGTTTGACGTAAACTTTTATTTGTTTGATGTCCGTTTACGTTGAATGTTAATTTTCAGTTTAGCGATTTAACTAAACGATAAAAATTTAAAAGTGAACGCGTAAAAGTTTAAAATAAATAGTTGAATATTTATTGACGTAAAAATGACCCGAAAATGTGAATTGTTACAGTCTCCCCGTGTTAAAAGAATTTCGTCCTGAAATTCAATTTGTGTTACCTTCTGGAGTGGTGTTGATGAAGAGGTGCGGATACTTATCTTAATCCTCCTAATATACGCTAACCAATTTGTTATCTTAATGTTTTTAACTCCTTGTTTATACCATGAAGACTTTTAGGATCTGGTGTGAGATGATGTCGACTGATGATAGTAAGGTGGTGTAAAGATCAACTTAGTTGCTATGGTTACTAATTTGGTTTCTATTGACAAACACGTTTTATGAATACACACACAAAACTTGATATAAATAGAAAATTGGTTCTTGGCAAAAGTTTTACGGTGACTACTCTCAGCATGACATGGTCCTTCCTTAATTATACATAGGTGATCAGGCTATGTATATTTAAGGGCTCACGATGCGATGCTCATTTTTGTCAAAATAATGCAAAATGGTAGTTTATATGATGAAAGCAACGTAGTTTATCATTTTGTGAATCAATAACGAGATAGTTCATAACGTGATGATAAAATGATTGTAAGGTCGTTTATAAAATGTTAATGAAATAGTTTGTCAATGATAGTAAAATGGTTTATCATATGATAGTGAAATGTTTCATAAAGTTATAATGTTTTAGTAAGTGGCTTACCTAAATAGATAGAAAATTAAAATGAAATTGACATTTTTATAATACATTCATTTGATAGATAATTGATTTCATTGTTTTCCCACCAAAAGACTACATGGTTTCTTAATACTAAAAACCTCCAATATAAGCTAATACATAAATCATGAAGCAAGATATCTATGAGCGATGTCCGAACTGACTGGTCACGAGCTCCTTGAGCTTCTTGAAGTCCTCTCGGTCCTGACGGTAGGACTCCTAAACCGAAGCCAACTGACGCTTAATCTTAATACGAGCGAGTCTCTCATGGTTACGAGTAACCGTCTCGATTGCCTCCATTGTCCTAATCGTAGCACGCAGTGAAGCATTCTCAGTAACATCTACCCTAAATCTCAAAGCCGTCAGTTCCTCCTGTATGGGCACCCCTAGTAAATGATCATGTATGCCTCGTATTGCCTCCCCGTGTTGGGCTAGTGTCCTCACAACGGTTGCTGCAGGAAAAACAACTAAAGCAACCGGTACTAGGTGGATAACATCCACGCCCATGTCAATCATGTCTCCGAAATTGCCCTTAGAGGAATCAGCAAAGACAAGAATAGTAGGCGCATCCATAACCTACACAAGCAAGAGTTTATAAAAATCACCTTTATATGAAACCATGCAAGATGCATGCAATATGGAAGGTAAACGTGATGCAAGATGATGTATGCTAAAATGAATATGCACTTATGGCAGGGATGGAAACGTAACATGGCGAATTGGAATGCAGCATGGCATAAATGGATGATGGTAAAATATCATATAAGATAAATTAATGTTTAGGATATACAAGCTTATAGTATTTCTTTGCCTTAAGAAATATTCTAGTATTTATATAAATTATTCTTATATAAATAAATGTAAATATACGTAAGAAATATTCTAGGGTAAAATATGCAACATAGTTCTCTATAACCTTGGCTCTGAATACCAATCTGTAACTGATGACATCAAATAACATCTATTTTATAGCATCATTTATCCCATGTAATTAACCCATTTTGTATAATTATTGCAAAGAATTGCTACTTAATCGTTTGTATTTGAGAATTGTAGTAATTATGGAGTACTTGGTGAAGATTAACTAAAAGGCACACATTCTGGAGCTTAAACAAAGATATTTTGAAGATTACTATTATGACAACCAATACGTCGTATCCATCAAGGAAGATACGACGTATCTGTGCATGCACTCACCAAAGACCACGAAGGAAACCAGATCCAATACGCCGTATCCAGGAAGACTAATATGCCGTATTCAAGCTATATGGAAATAAAATATTCTGAAAGATATCAAACGTGGTCCGTATTCCAAGAAATCCCCAATACGCCATATCCATGACTTTGGATACGCCGTATCGACCATATTCCAGACCCCATAAATAGAAAACTTAAAAACTAGTTTTAAGTGTACTAAATCATATTTTCGATACCTAAACCACAAAAGTCAATTTTCAAAGGAGAAGAAGAGCAGAAGAGGTCTTGCAACGTGATTAATTCAATAAGAAACAACTTGTAATCTCCTATACTCTTGTAATCATTTAGTTTTTGGTATCATTCATTAACTCGGTTAGTTTACCTTGGCTAAATTATTACTTTTGTATTGATTATGACGTTTGAAGGCTAATACCTTTGGGTATTAGCCATTATTATGAAGATCTTAATGTTTGGTTTGTTTATCTCGATTTCTTAATTTATCGTTGATTGCTTGTTTATGTTTATCAATTTATACTTGTTTA
>BQNB010050338.1:0-41557 GCA_026074375.1 Tanacetum coccineum | reverse complement strand
ACACTGATTTTGACATCATACAAATAAGACATTGTGATTTAAATATGGATTTGGATTCTCGATTACTATTAGTGTTATGGATGGATTGGTAAAAAGATTAAAATTTCTGTTCATCTGATGAAGAACAATCAGGGGGAAGAAGAACATGTGTTGGGTGGGTGTTCATCATGAGGTTGTGTGTGTTGTTGTGTGTGTTTTAGTGTGTGTGGTGTGTGTGATTTAATAATATTAGTGTATAATATTATTAGGTATAAAAACAAAAATAGGTATAAAAACAAAAATGAAATCTGTTAGTTTAAAAAAATACAAAGTACTTTAAGTCGCCCAAAAGTGCAAGTTGCCCTAAAAGTACAAGTCGCAACATGTACTATAATATTATTTTATGTAAAAGTACAAATGTAAAATGACCAAAAACCCAGTTGCCCAAAATACGGTCGCCCTTATTGTACAAGTTGCCCAATCTAAAAAAAATTATACATACATAACAAATACGTACCTGAAATGTACTTTAATAATTAAATAAGGGACACATGGCGTGTTGTGGTGAGGTTGCCCCATCGCACAGTCGCCCCAGACTCTTTTGGCTTAAAAATATATTTTAGGGGAGAAGGTGACTAGCACCCTTAAACTCGGACTCTTTAAGGAATTTTCCCTTCTTCAAAATCATAAGAAGTAACGAGAAGAATAATGAGACGTTAGTCAATCGCGTTCCAAAGGCAAGTGCCAAAAGATGGCACGATCCGAGGTGACAAATTAAAGTTGTACTCCCATCAACTGGAAGACTTCAAAATGATGGACTACGAAACAACATATGCGATTCAAAAGTATAAGAAGAGTGTTCAAACTTGGAGTCAAATGATAAATTAACCAGCGGAATTGACAAACTACGCTGAATTTCAATATCATCAAAAGAGAATAAAGTGAAGCCATGAAAAAGTTTGAAGTTAATCGTAAGAGATCAAAAAGAAAATAGCCCATATGTATAGGTATCCTTATATAATACCAGTACCAATGTTCAAAAGAGTTAATGAGAAATCAGGAAGTACGCGATAATCGGAGTGGTCAATATTTATATAACTGACCGATATAAGGTAAATAGTAAGACGTCATAAGATAGACGTAAGAGAGCGAAATCATAGCCAAGTGTTAAATACTCATTATCCAGGTAATAGTAGTAGAGATGCAAAAGAGAGCATATAAGGGATCAAGGAGCATGCGCACACGGATATCGGACAACGGTGAAAGACTCTTAATATTTTTCGAAAAAGAGTTATAACGACTCTAAGTGAGATGTTTTGAAAAGTCAACCATTCGATAATTTTTTGTAAAATATCAGAGTTACAACAAGTCCTATTAGCAATTAATAGAACACATTTTTCTAAATCGTTTGTCGAATGGTACTCAAATTATAAAGCCTTTAAAAATACATACGCGCGACTCGTATGCTCCCAATGCTCAGCTAGCAATATAATAACCTGAGAAAATACATGCAAAAACGTCAACAATAATGTTGGTGAATTCATAGGTTTAAGTAAAAGCAGTATTGAAATTATTCAAGTAATATTTCAGTAAGAAAAGTAGCGTTACAACATTTCAAAGCATTATTTCTGAAATCCAAGTAGTGATTCAATAAATCAAGTAATGTACAGAAGTGGACCAACAAGATTTAAGTAAGGTAGACAAGAGAAACAAATTCACCAAGTCTAGAAAAATATATTATTGCACTAAGCTCATAACACCGAGCTTAACAGGTATTGCAATCAATGCAATGGTGATGCCCCACAAGGTAGGATGTTCTGCCAAACAACCTAGGAAATACTACAAATGTTAAATGTTAAATGCGTCCGTTTGACATGGCACATGGTTTAAATTACTCGGACGGGGATTGTCAGTCCCAATAGATCTATCCATAACACTCACGCTTACTACAATAGCAATTAACGGTTCATGATTCGGGGGGGACTTAAGTGGCAGATGCGGTAACTTAGGCAATAATATTCATGCAATAATCTGGATAGCATACAATTTAAAAACATTTGTGTCCAATAGTAAAACAAATAATGTGTTCAAATTCAATGGTCTCAAATGATGTAGTAAACAAATCAAGCTTTAATAAATTCATGAGAAAACAACCATGTAACGCACATGTTTTTAGAAGTCATGTAGTAAGCAAGTAAAAACTTTAGTAAAAAAAATAGCCATGTAACGCTTAAATAGTAGAAATCAATGAGTTTACTTGGTAAAATGAGCATGTATTCTCACCCCGAAAACAATATGTGAAAACCACTAAAAGAGAAAAGGTGGGGCTATGAACTCACCGAGAAGCAATAAAGTATCGAACGAGAAATTCAACATAGAAAGAACGGCGACAACGTCTCACCCGCGGCCTATAATAATGGTGCGCGTATAAGAATAAAAAAAATGCATAAAATGCATAAGTATGTAAATATATATATTCCGACATATATGAAATCTTATATCGTAGAATCCATGAGTGCGCCAAACTTACTTATTTATACCCGCTAAAATGATCCGCCTTATGTTGAACTCCATTTTAACCCATTCCGAGTAATATGTAATTTTAATGAAAATTACCCATTTTGACCCATTATAAAGATTAAGAAATCTAGATGCGAACGAAAGTGAAAGACTAACTTATTAGTTGTAATTTCAGGTTTTGTTAATATATTTTACGCTAATCATTCTCTATAACGCTAATTGACCATTAAAGGAATTTCGCCAGGTTGACTTTATATTATAATTTTTTCTTAAATCTGACCCGTCCAAAACGACCCGCTAAATCACGTTTTCACGACTCGGACTCTAAAGCAATTTGATGTAAAGCGACGTTTCAGACAACCTTTTAGTTTTAGCCGAGACCCGAAACCCAACAAAAAATGACCAAAATGCCCTTATAAGTTTCTGCAGCAACTTGCTCTTTTTCTAAAAATTATGTAGCATTTAATCCTAAGCTTTTGACCCGTTTAACATGCGTTTTAGACTTGGATATCCTCGCGAAAAGGTAAAATAGTAGTTTAAACAACTTTTTAATTTTACTCGAGACCCAAAACTCAACAAAAAAGGACGAAAATGCCCCTTCGATTTTCTGCAGCAACTTTATTTTTTATACATAGCTGATTGGAATTTTATAGTTTTCTTCAACTTCAAATGACCGTCAAACGTTCGTTTTTTAGAGTTAGAAGTCGTGCCATATATCAAAACGTTCATATGGACGAAGCCTATCATAATCTCAAGGCCAAATTTAGTTTTAAAAGATTTAACTCGACCTAATTTGACTCGCTAATTTTCTGCACCTAATGAGTATCTTTCAACTCTTTCAAAATACCATTTTCAAGCTTCACAATCATTCCCAACACTCTTAAACTACCTAAACACATCTACTAATCATCCCAAAACATCAACAACCTCAAAAACTTAACATGCAACACCATCCATGGATTCTCGACACAAAATCTAGTACATGCATATAATATAAAAATCAAATCAATGAAAAAGGTTAAATAGAAGACTTACAACACAATGCAAAACACAAGACAATCAACACTATCAAACCCCTTTGGGTTTGATCGTCGGCCGAACACCACAAAGACCAAAACAATGCTCCAACTTGATTTTTGTTACTTCAAATCTTGTTTACACAATCAATATCTAACCCTTGCTAATCCTATTACCTTTAATTAGATCAAAAACCCTTTTAATAAAAAAAATCAAGAAGAATCAAGAACTCGATAGACTTGATGCATGGTGTTTATTGTTGTTAGAGAAGGATTAGGGTTTAGTTTAGAAGGGATTTAAAGTGATTGGAAGTGTTTTGGTAAATTTTTGAAGATGATGGTGATAGTTTTTGGTTACTGCTCGTCGAACCAGGGAAGGGAGGAGAGAAACCAAGAATTTTTTTTGTTAAATGTTTATTATGTGTTTTAAAAGAAGGGTTAAACCCTTTTATAGTTGGTCAAACATGTCTAATAACTTCTAAGGGGGGTGTTTGGTTTATTGTTTTGTTGGAGCTAAATAGAAGAAAATGGGTGTTTTTTATATTTTTATTGTTTTATTTTTCTAAAACATTTATACTACAATATTTGATTTAAAACACTAAGTTAACGTGTTATTTTTGACACGGTTTCGGCAAAACGCAGGAAATATCATAAAAATACTAAAATAATAATAATTTAGCTTCCGGAGCTAAAATATGAAATTTTGATCTCTTAAAACGCTTAACGGATAAATATCCGAAGCACGACACACAAATAACTAAAAATAGTGATTTTCACCAAATCGGCTTACAAGTAAAACACAAAAAAAATTATTCAAGACACAAATAGGAATGCAGTCTAGATTTAATATTGACCGTAAAATACGAGATGTTACAATCTTCCCACCTTAAGGGAGCGTCGTCCCGGTGCTCTATTCGACTTATCTCCATAGGGTTTGCGATAGTTGATACACATTAGGAAAAATCCATATCACATATTACGAGTTGAAAGAAGTTCAAATAGCCATTTGTATAAACGCAGTAATGATAGTAATTCGAAGAGTAAAGGCAATGAATGATTCGTACGGATGTATTACTTGTTAGAAGAGACGCACGCCATGTCAGATACACATTCAGAAATAATCGAATGAACAAATTACGAATCGAAAGAAGTCTAAAGACACATTCGTATGAAGGTAATAACGATAATGATTAGATGAACGAAGAAAAGGAATTATTGGTACAAACAGATTACAAATCGAAAGAAAGTTATTTGTACGAATGTCATACACTTAAGCTCACTCATTTATAAATCGTTATTTAGATCCAAAGGCGTCCCAATCCATGTAAATAAGAATTAGAAATTTATGGTTCAGAGGTTTATAATTTTCTTATTCAAATGAAGAGGCCTCCTAATTCATTTCAATAAGATAATTATAAATTAGCCTACTTAAGCATTGTCACAACAAAGCACGAGATCAAAACAATGTTACGTTGAGAAGAATAAGTCTCCTTGGCGGCATGATTCTTCAAAATCATAAGAAGTAGCGAGAAGAATAATGAGACGTTAGTCAATCGCGTTCCAAAGGTAAGTGCCAAAAGACGGCACGATCCGATGTGACAAGTTAAAGTCTTATTCTCATCAACTGGAAGACTTTAAAACGATGGATAACAAAATCACATATGCGATTCAAATGGATAAGAAGAGTGTTTAAACTTGGAGTCGATTGTTAAAATAACCAGTGGAACTGACAAACTACGCCGAATTTCAATATCATCAAAAGAGAATAAGGTAAAATCGTGAAAAAGTTCGAAGTTAATCGTAAGAGATCAAAAGAAAATAGCCCATATGTATAGGTATCCTTATATAATACTAGTATCAACGCTTAAGGGAGTAAATGAGAAATCAGAAAGAACGCGAAAATCAGAGTGACCAATATTTATATAACAGACCGATATAAGGTAAATAGTAAGACGTCATAAGATAGACGTGAGAGATCGAAATCATAGCCAAGTGTTAAATACTCATTATCCATGTAATAGTAGTGGATATGCAAAAGAGAGTTTATAAGGGATCAGAGAGCATGCGCGCGCGGATATCCGACAACGGTGAAAGACTCTTAATTTTTTTTTAAAAACGGTTATAGTTCAAGTTTTGAAAACGACCTAGTTCTCTATAACCAGTGCTCTGATACCAATCTGTAGCACCCCCAAAATCACAACACAACGGAATACCACTTGGGGTGCTACTTCATAGCATAAAGTACAAGTTACAGAAAACGACTCTAAGTGAGACGTTTTGAAAAGTCAACCATTCGGTAATTTTTTATAAAATATCAGAGTTGCAAGAGGTCCCATTTATAATATATTTGAAAACATTGTCAAAACGTTTATTGAATGGTACTTAAATTATAAAGCCTTCAAAAAAATATTTGTATCCGCGCGACTCGAATGCTCCCAATGTTCAGCTAGCAATATAATAACCTGAGAAAATACATGGAAAAACGTCAACAATAATGTTAGTGAATTCATAGGTTTAAATAAAAGCAGTATTGAAATAAATTAAGTAATATTTCAGTAAGGAAAATAGCATTACAGTATTCCAAAGTATTATTTCTGAAATTCAAGTAGTGATTCAATAAATCAAGAAACGTTCAGAAGTGGACCACAAGACTTAAGTGATATAGACAAAAGAAATGAATTCACCAAGTCTAGATGAAAACAATATATTATTGCTCTAAGCTCAGGACACCGAACCTTAACACGTAATATAATCAAATCAGTAATCGCAATATATGTGAAAAGGGATGCTGCCAAACATCTTACGTATTATTCAAATGTTAAGTGCGTCCATGGTTATCTAGAAACCACAGCCCAGATGGGGATTGTCAGTCCCGATAGATCTATCCACAACACTCGCGTTTACTCAGTCGGTATTTAACAGTTCATGATAAAAAGGGGACTTAGCGGCAAGGTACTTAGGCAACAATATGATCACGAAATAACATACCATTTGAAAAACACTTGTGTCCTATTTAAAACAAATAATGTGTTCAAAACTCACGGTTTCATATATAGGTATTAGGTATTCAATGATCTCAAATCATGTAGTAAGCAAATCAAGCTTAATAAAAATAGTCATGTAACGATTAAGTAGTAGAAAATCAATAAATTTATTTAGTAAAACGAGCATGTATTCTCACCCCGAAAACAGTTTATGAAAACCATAAAAAAGAAGTGTAGAGGGCTTATGAACTCACCGAGAAGCAATGAAGTATCGAACGAGAAATTCAGATAGAAAGAACGGCGGACAAAACGTCTCACCGCGATCACCTATAATAATGGTGCTGCGCTTAAGAATATATGTATAAGGAAAATGCTATAAATGCTATAAGTATGTAACAATATATATATTCCGAAATATATGAATCTTATATCGTAGGAATCCTATGATGCGCCAAACTTACTTATTGATATACCAATAAAGTGGATCCGCTCCTTATGTTTAACTTCATTTTTAACCCATTCTGTGCTTAATATGTAATTTAATGAAAATTAACCATTTTGACCCATTATAAAAGATTAAGAAATCTCATAATTGCGAACGAATGTGAAAGATTAAAACTTATTAGTTGTAATTTCTGTTTTGTTAATATATTTTACGACTAATCATTCTCCATAACGAATAATTAGTCCATTTTAAAAAATTTCGCCATGTTTGATTTTTTATTTTAATTTTTCTTCTAATTGACCCTCGTTCACAAAACGAACCCGCTAAATCCACGTTTTCTACTACTCAACTCTAAAGCAATTTGATGTTATACGTACGTTTTTTCGAACACCTTTTTAGTTTTAGCCAAGACCCAAAACCCAACAGAAAATGTTCAAAATACCCCTGCAAGTTTCTACAGCAACTTGCTCTTTTTCAAAAAATTATGTAGCATTTAATCCTAAGCTTTTGACCCGTTTAACATGCGTTTTAGACTTAGATATCCTCGCAAAAAGGTAAAATAGTGTTTTAAACAACTTTTTAGTTTTACTCGAGACCCAAAACTCGACAGAAAAGGATGAAAATGCCCCTTCGATTTTCTGCAGCAACTTTATTTTTTTATACATAGCTGATTGGAATTTTATAGTTTTTCTCAACTTCAAATGGCCGCCAAACGTTCGTTTTTGAGAGTTAGAAGTCGTGCCATATATCGAAACGTTCATATGGACGACCCCTATCATAATCTCAAGGCCAAATTCAGTTTTAAAAGATTTGACTCGACCTAATTCGACTCGCTAATTTTCTGCACCTAATGAGTATCTTTCAACTCCTTCAAAACACCATTTTCAAGCTTCACAATCATTCCCAACACTCTTAAACTACCTAAACACATCTACTAATCATCCCAAAACATCAACAACCTCAAAAACTTAACATGCAACACCATCCATGGATTCTCGACACAAAATCTAGTACATGCATATAATATAAAAATCAAATCAATGAAAAAGGTTAAATAGAAGACTTACAACACAATGCAAAACACAAGACAATCAACACTATCAAACCCCTTTGGGTTTGATCGTCGGCCGAACACCACAAAGACCAAAACAATGCTCCAACTTGATTTTTGTTACTTCAAATCTTGTTTACACAATCAATATCTAACCCTTGCTAATCCTATTACCTTTAATTAGATCAAAAACCCTTATAATAAAAAAAGTAAGAAGAATCAAGAACTCGATAGACTTGATGCATGATGTTTATTGTTGTTAGAGAATGATTAAGTTTTAGTTTATAAGAGATTTAAAGTGATTGGAAGTGTTTTGGTAAATTTTTAAAGATGATGGTGATGGTTTATGGTTACTGCTTGTCGAACCAGGGAGGAGAAGAGAGAAACCAGGCAAAAAAATTATTAAATGTTTACTATGTGTTTTAAAAGAAAGGTCAAACCATTTTATAGTTGGTCAAACATGCCTAATAACTTCTAAGGGGGGTGTTTGGTTTATGTATATTTTTATTTTATATTTTTATTGTTTTATTTTTCTAAAACACTTATAATACAATATTTGATTTTAAACACTAAGTTAAAATATTAAAAAGTGTTAAAGTATTATTTTTGACACGGTTTCGGCAAAACACGAGAAATATCATAAAATACTAAAATAACAATAATTTAGCTTCCGGAGCTAAAATATGAAATTTTGATCTTTTAAAATGCTTAACGGATAAATATCCGAAGCACGACATAGAAATAACGATTTTCACCAAATCGGCTAACAAGTAAAACACAAAAATTTTATTCAAGACAAAAATAGGAATGGAGTCGAGATTTAATATTGACCGTAACATACGAGATGTTACACTCAGGTCATTTCGGTTTAAGGAAGTTGAGTTTTGGGTCAAAAAAGGGTTTTCTGCACATGTTTCTGCAGGTTCTAGGTCTATTGGTCCAATACGGCGTAGCCAGATATGGACTTACGGCGTTAAAAAAAATTTAGGTTTAAGAATGGATACGGCGTAATCCCTGTCGGCATGTTTCTGGCCAGTCTTGGTTTTGAGTCGTAAATATCAAACCGTTAAAGTGGTTACAAGGCGTGCCTATCGCAGTTTCGAATGTAATTGAGTACTATTTTTGAGTTAATGATGTTTTCAATATTCAATGATTTTTATTTTGGTCTAATTATTTTAGGAATGACAAAAGGTCATACCCAGTTATGTGTTTGAGTAAAAAGCATTTATTTTTGGTTAAATTTTAGAGTTGGGAAAGGGGCGTTTCAACTTGGTATGAGAGCTTCGGTATAAGAGAAGTAGGTTTTCACTATAGGTTTCCTAAACTTAGACCCCTCATAGATGCGTATGCCGTAAGAATAAGTAACAAAGAATGCGAATGCTTTAGTTATAAGGTAGTTTAGTGCTTGCGGCAATTAGAATGATAATGCTTAGACATTGAATGATTATGAAATGTGGTATATCTTATTTTGCCATAGACTAGAGGATTATGATTGTGGCTTAGAATGTATAACACTTATTGGAGAAGTGTTAAGTGCGAAAATATATGTTATATGATGTAAAGTCTAGGGTAGTTATTTGTATGTCTATGTAGCACATGATGAGTATGATGGTGTGATATTATGAGATGTATGAGCTAAGTAAAATGCTTAAGATTGCATGATAGATGAATCATGACTTTAAAACATGAATCAGGACAAGTGAACGTGTAAATTTTGAATTATGAAAAATTTGTTTAATTGAAAATTATTATGTATTAAAAGTAATTGCTTATATGAATTACTAATAAATGGTTGAAGTATGATAAGTCATGTAATGTAGAGAACATGATAAAGTATAATACGATAGTATGATATGATTAAGTATGAGATGTATATAAATGATAAAGAATAAATAGAATCATGTAGATATATGAAGGGATGTATGATGAGTAAAATGGATTAATAAGTGTGTCTTAAAGTAAACCAAATGTGAGATTTATAAACGTGAAAAAGTTCAATGGATTAAAAGATGTATTAGTATAAAATTGATCAAAAGGTCAACATGAGGTTGATAAGAAAGCAATAAACGCAAGGTGGGAATGCATATTAATATGTAATATATGAGATGTAAAAACATAAATTGAATCTTGTAAAATATAAAGAAGGATGATAAAGTATGAGTTAGAATTGCGTAAGGCGATAAAAAGTAGAAATGGAAAAGTATATGATTAGAAAAGTATGTAAATGACAAAAGGGGTAAATAATGATAAATTTAAACATAGCTTGGATCCGGTGTGAATGTAATGGTATCCTTCGGGATAGTCTAATGTAATGGTATCCACCGGCTTGGTCAAGCTTGTTAAAGTATAAAGTGAATGTTAATGGTACAACAAGGGTACGGTTAAAGTCCCTTTAAGGGAATGTGATAATGATATGGATCCAGGGCTAAAAGAGGTAAAACTGTAACGTGAGAAAAAGTGAAGGAATAATGGTCGATAAATGTGAAGTATGAAAAAGGTTGAAAGTTAAAGCGGGTAACAGGAATAGGAAATTTATGTCGAAAGTGTATAAGTAGGATGATTCATAATCTTCTTATTTAAATGGATTGGGACGCCTCTTCATTTAAATAAAGAGATTAAGAATCACCAAACCATAAGTTTATATTTCCTTATTTGCATTAATTGGGACGTTTCTCAATGTAAATAAAGAAGTATAGATGAGTGGGCTTATGTGTTCTCAGCATAGCATGAGAGGGATTAAAGAAGTAGAAAATGAGGATTTAAAATTTGTTAGACGTCGTAAAAAATAAGATAGGTGAAATAAGAATTTGAATGCGACTTTTAGTAGAGACTTTAGGAGAAACACACGTTTCAGACGTTAAGAGTATAGTTTGAAGGATAAAAATTTAAATTAAGGTTGTAGTATGCTTTATAGCACGGTGTAATAACTATGGTGGTCGTTAAGTATTATTAGCACCCTAATGTGAATTTGGAAGTTAATAGTCAAGGCTTGACTTTATGTAGTCAAAGTGTTGAATTTCCCAAGTGACTTATAGCCCTTGACGAAAATTGTTTAAAAAGAAGTAAAGAAAATAAAGTATTAAAGTGAAAAGCGTTATAAGAATGGTAGAATAGCTACGGAAGAATACGAAGGTATTAGTTAATGTTTGAATCATGAAAAGTCAAAATGCTATAAATTTCTCAAAGGACGTATAGTCCTTGATTGAAAATGTAAAATAAGTTAATTAAGAGCGTTGAGTAAGGAATGAGTTAGCTAAAATGATGGAATTAGAAATGGTAAATGTCACCTAACTGACGTTTGTCATTAGAAAGAGTGTAAATGTGACAGAATTAGCGAGGAGTAAAACGAGTTAAGGGTAATTAGAGGTGTTATAGCATGGCTAGAATTGCAAAACCATATAGGTTGTTGCAACTAGTTGAGTATATGTTTAAAAGTGTTTAAAATGAATGAGGGGTTAAGTATAGACCAAATTAATGTTAATATAACGAAGAATTTCGAGGATGAAATCAAAATAAAGGGGATAGATTTGTAACACCCCAAAATGGGTTTTAAGTATTTAATTATGAAAAGGCCATTAGTAAGTTTAAGGACCGCCAAAAGACTAAGCATCTGAGCTAGTAAACCATACAACTATTGGGTAAATTAATACAAAGTATTGAATTAAAGAGTGGACTGGCATACTCCAGGAATTATGAATACGGAGTATTTAAAGTCAGCATATGATAACAGCGTATCCATGGCTATGGATACGGCGTATCGGTTAAGTTGGACCATATGTATAATATGGTAGAAAATATAATATGGCATAATTATAAGCAAAATGGACCTAAGGGACTAAAGTGGTCAAGTGTTAATTGAGTTATAAAATAGAATGTGGCCAAATTAGAAGAGCAAAGACTTAAGGGACTTAATGTGTAAATGTCCAAACTTGACACCAGTAAATATCTAGATATTTCCTAGACATTCCAAAATATTCCAGAGAGCTCTATGGTACTTGTGGTGTGTCGACTTAGAGAGAAGAAAAAGGAGGGAAAGACCAATTTTGATGAGCTAGTGATGAAGTAATTAGCAATGATCCTGCAAGTAAGTAACCTTTAATTATGAGTTAGTTGAAGAATTAAGGGTTAGGGTTTAATTACCCAAATTTGGGGTTTTCGGGTAATTGTAGTGCTAAACCAAGAATTAAGGTGTTTTTGAATGTGAGTTAAAGTAATTTAATGATTTAAGATAAATTTGTGATTTTGGGTTATGATTATGAATGATCATATAATAATTAAGATGGGGTTTGGTTATGTAAATTAGAGATGTTAATCGTGTCAGTGATTGTTTGACTAGGAAAGCAAGCAATGAAGAGGATGGTGATTTATTGGTAAATTAGCTTGGAATCAAGGATGGTGATTTATTGGTAAATTAGCTTGGAATCAAGGTAAGTAACTATGATTAATAGGTGATTAATATGAATGTCTTCATATTATGTGTTTATGAATGAGGTTGTAGGATTAAAGTCTTGGCTTAGCAAATAACGTTTTATAAGAGGCTTTCCTAGTGAGATTGCAAGTGTTAGTTTATGATTATTCAATGATTAAGGTATGTTTGTGATTGTTATGTGTTTAAGGTTATTATGGTTATGTGTTATAGTTTATGGAAGTTATCATGGCCATTGGTTATGAAAATTGTTGGTGATATGTGTTACAAACGTTTTAAGTGTTCATATCGCTAATATGATGAATGATGTAATAATCATGTTTTGATCTAGTTAGTTACTAAGCGTTTCGCTTACGGTTTAGTTGTTTAACATTTTGTAGGTTTAACATGAAGTTGGAAAGTTCTTGGATTAAAGCTTAAGGTTGGAAGTGCGCAAAGGAAGAGAATTTGGATTATGTAGAGCATAGTGTTAGATACCGAGCTCGAATCAATGTTTAATCCCCAAGCGTTGAGCTAAAGTATTTTGTAAATGTGAAGTGTCGTAATAGTCTTGTATAGTTGTAAAAGCTTGTTTATTGAAGTTAAAGTG
Source organism: Tanacetum coccineum (assembly GCA_026074375.1). Lineage (NCBI taxonomy): Eukaryota > Viridiplantae > Streptophyta > Magnoliopsida > Asterales > Asteraceae > Tanacetum > Tanacetum coccineum. The sequence goes on along the minus strand of BQNB010050338.1, from coordinate 28,547 downwards.
GGTCAAGGTCATTAGTAATAGATGTGTGTTAAAGTATTTGTAAACGGGTCAAAACGGGAGTGATTCTTTCTGACCAGTTCTCGTATTTGAAAAAGTTCATACTTATTTTTATGAGGTTTACAAAAATATTAGTTCTGTCATGACAGTAACTTTTATAAATAATAGTTTTTATAAAAGTATTAATTGTGTTAAATTCGTCGAAATTCATTAAACTCGTTAATTATTATTAATTGAAAATTTTCGTATTTCTTAGTCATTTTTGGCATCCTAAATATTGTCAATAGATTTGTTAAAATATCAAACTTGCTGTTTAAATAATTTTTATAATAAAGTTTATTATAAAAATTCTTTTTGACGACTCCGTTTTATTAAGTATAACTTTGTTTTTTACGTATATCTTTTTTCGTTATTAATCCGTTTTTTGAGTTTCTTATCATTTTGGAATCGTCATGAGGTGTATTATCTTTATAATATGTTAAACTTACTGTCTAAAATGCAAAATCCAACAGCCCACAAATGTCTTTAATCGCAAGAATCGCATAAACTTTCTTTAATTATACTTGTTAATCACTAGTTCTATACTTTGTAACTTTTTTCCACTTAATACAACATGTTAGCATACTTATAATTCCTTTATTCCATGATAGTATCAACTAAAAAACATATGTAAAAGTATTCAAAATCATAACCACAAGTAGAAATATGTTTTACATATTTAAAAGTAACTAACTGGTTGATTTCACTATGATAGAACTTAAAATATACATAATATAACAAAAGGATTATGATAAGATCTAGTAGTGTTTGATAACCTATGAGTGTGATGTAGTGTGATTACCAACACATATCTAAACCCTTGTTTAGTATTTTTATTTACCCAAGTTTATTACAACCAAGAAAACTCCTATGCTTCCTTTCTTGTAAATACTTGTAAATTGGTTAAGCCATGCCTTTTGTAAACACCTAAGGATATCTTAGTATGTAGTAAGAATGTGTTGTTATATATGATAAGTAAAATTTGGTATGGATTTGGGTTGTTGTTTTTGGTCCCAGTCGTGGCCTAAGGAGCAAGGAGAGGTTTTAATGTTGTTTTTCACCAAAAGAATATGATATGTCGTAAGCCTTATAGAGTCTTAGAATACTAGTGTCAATGACATTAGGAGGGGTTTTATGGAGTCTTTGGTCGTAGTACTTACTGCTCAAGGTAAGGGAACACCATTGGGGAGGGTTTTAGGGAGAAACTTCTTGGTCATAAACTGCTAAAAGTCCTTTGGTTTTAATGAAAAGTGTTTTGTAAAATTTTCAAATGGTAAAATGTGTTGTACTATATGTCCCTTGGACAACATAGCTTAGAAATTTTAGGGGGGAAGAAAAGGGGAATGGTGATAGTTGATGATTTTTATGATTTGTTAATATCTTGCTTAATTTATACAAGTTATAAGTTGGTTTACTTTTAATATAAAAGCCGTAATAATTGTAATGTATAGTACTTGGTGTTTATTTTGTTGTTGCAGTTAAAAAAATTTGGCTAAGTTAATAAATATGAGTGTATTTTTATAAAACTTTAGGTATTGGGTATAATAATGGGTATTTGTTGAAGCGTAGATTTATTTTTGTGGTTCCGGGTATACTTAAACGTAATTTATCGCGAACCGTAAATGTTTTACGCATCCAATAAAAATAAAAAATAAAAAGTTTATTATTACTTTCATAAAAATAATATATTGTTTGCTTGGCGAAAGCTTTAATTCGTTTGGTGTCCGTTTGTGTTAATTGTTGATTTTTAACTTACGCGATTTAACTTAACTATTAAAATTAAAAGTGAACGCGTACGAGAAAAAAATAATTAGTGAAATATATGACGAAGTAAATGACGTCATAAAATGACCTGAAAATACAAATTGTTACAAATGTGGGGTTAAGTATAACCAAATTGTGGTCAATATTAGACAAAGAAATTTCGAGGACGAAATCTAAATAAGGGGATAGATTTGTAACACCTCAAAACCGGGTTTTAAGTATTTAATTACGAAAAGGCCATTAGATAAGTTTGACCGCCAAAAGACTTAAGCATCTGGCTGGCAGAACCAATACGACGTATTGTTAAATGTGAATACGGCGTATTGATATAAGACTGGATGTGGCATATCCGGAATTATGAATATGGAGTATTGGAAGTCTAACATGGATACGGCGTATCCATGGGTTGGAAGCAAGGATAAGAAGAATTTGGTTTATGCTTAGGAGCTTAGTATAGATACCGAGCTCCATCGCATTGAACCCCCAAGTTGTATGTTAAGTGTCGTAAAGTTGTTTATAAATGTTTATTTCCAAGAGTTAAGTAACTTGTAAATGCAGAATTTAAAGTATATAAGTCAATTGTTATAGTATGTGTTAAGGAATTTGTGAAATGGGTCAAAATGGGTGTTTGGCAAAACACCCATCGAATGGTAAAGTATGTTTCCGTGCGTCGTTGGGACCATGAATGTTGTGAAAAAGGTTTAATATGTTGTGTTATTGATTTCTGGAAAGTCTCAGGTCGTTTTGGGTTAAAGAAGTCGTGTTTTTGGGTCAAAAAGGGGTTTTCTGCACATGTTTATGCAGGTTCTGGGTCTGTTTGTCCAATACGGTGTATCCAACGTATGGATATGGTGTATTTAAGGTTTAAGATGGATACGGTATCCATATCCATGGATACGGCGTATCCATGTCTGCAGTTCCTGGTCAGTCTTGTTTCATTAGTAAAAATCAAACCGTAAAGAGTTAGAAGGCGTGCCACCCGCTATTTCCAAGGCAGTTGAGTCTATTTTAAGTTAATGATGTTTTCAAGAGTTGAATGATATTTTATTTTGGTCGATTTATTAAGAAATGACAAAAGGTCATACCCGGTTATGTGCTTGAGTAAAAAGCTTTAATTTTTGGTCAAATTTTAGAGTCGGGAAAGGGGCGTTTCATTCCACCACAAAAGTTTCGTTAAAGTTTGGCAGCTCCAAGACAGGTGCATTAGTTAGCTGCTTCTTAAGACCTTCAAACGCCCTAAACTCAAGCTCTCCCCACTTAAATCCGTCTATCTGTAAAAGATTAGTCAATGGTGCAGCAATCATGGCATAACATTGGATAAACCATCGATAATATCCTACAAGGCCCTAAAACCCACGTACTTGTCATTGGTTTGTAGGTACCGGCCAGTCAATAACAACCGTAATTTTCTTCGGGTCCATCTCTACCCCTTTGTTGGAAATGATGCGCCCTAAATATTCAAGAGTAGCGCTCCAAATACACATTTTGATTTCTTGATGAAAAATGATGCTCTTGTAAACAATGAAACACACATTGCAAATGTTTCACGTACGCGGTAAGAGGAGTACTATAAATTAAGATATCATCAAAGAAAACAATCACAAATTTACGCAAGTAGGGAGAAAACAACCGGTTCATTTTTGCTTGGAAAGTGGATGGCGCGTTGGTGAGCCCATAAGGAATAACCAAAAACTCATAATGACCATCATGAGTGCGAAAAGCAGTTTTGTAGATATCCCGGTCATAAACTCGAATTTGATGGTACCCTGCTCGCAAATCTAATTTAGTAAAAATGCTAGCTCCTCCTAACTCATCGAACATTTCGTCTGCCGTTGGTATAAGAAATTTATCTTTTATCGTGACCGCATTTAAAGCACGATAGTCAACACAGAAACGAAAACTACCATCCTTCTTTTTAACTAACAAAACTAGGGACGAAAAAGGATTGTAGCTAAAGCGAATAATACCTTCTCTCAACATCTCGTTTACTAACTTCTCTATCTCACCCTTCTGATAATGAGGATAACGATATGGTTGGACATTGATGGGTTTTGTATTGGGAAGTAAAAGAATACGATGATCAATTAATCGATGTGGAGGTAAAGAAGTAGGTACCTGAAAGAATAAATCAAATTGTATCAAGAATTGATCAATTTTAGAATGCCCCGTACCTGTCGCCTTTGATGCCGCCCCATTGTTATGCTCTTCAACCGATAAGTTATGAAGCTTATAAATCCCGTACACGTCATTTGTTTCCAATAGTGCCTGCATACGATGAAAACTAATCCGCTTCATACGAAGATACTCATCCCCCTGTAGCGAATATGTCTTATTGGCGAGAGTAAACTTCATGGTTTGTTGCGCGTAATCATGTGTAACCTTTCCCAACTTTCGTAGCCATTGTATCCCTAAAACCACACCAGGACCCTGCATGGGTAACACATAGATATCGACTTCCATTGACAAGCCTTACAATCGAATAGGTACCTGCGCACACTCATGTCACTCTCGCATAGCAAAGTCTCGCTACTGCCAATATACACCTTGAAAGCTTTTGTTGTGGTGAGTCAAAGGCACATTCGTTCAACAACATCATGCCTTACGAAGTTGCGAGTGCTGCCATTATCGATGAGTACGTATACCTCACATGCTCCCATTGTTCCCCATAACTGGAGAGAACGAGGGCTTCCGTGACCCACTAACGAATTAAGAATGGAAATATCTCTGCTTTCCAAGGCTTCATCCTCCTTAGTTGGTGCGTCAATGCCTGGTGATTCATCATCCTCACCCGTCATAAGAAATAGGAACTTACTGAGACATTTATTCCCGCGAACCCACTTGTTGTCACAATTAAAACATAAACACTTGTTGAGTCATTCTTGTCGTTTCGCGGGAGAGATTGATTTAATAGCAAGGGGCGTGAGAGTAGTGTTGGTGTTCAATTTACATGGTGTGGGTAACTAGTGTTGTTTAACGACGTTTGTGATATTGACAGAAAATCAGGGCATGTTTGGTTTAGTTGTTTGTGCGACAATATGAGTATCACGTATAGCGGCCACGACTAGGGTGGACCCTTGATCAACAAACCTAGCCTCGGTGACACGAGCCAAGGCAAAAGCGTCGCCTAAGGATGTGGGTCTCGATACCAACAACTCACATTGTATTGCCGACTTAAGTCCCGAGATGTAGAATGAGGTTAACAAACTTTCAGAAACGTCACTAACCCGGTTCATGAGTTTCTCAAATTCACTTTGATATTGAGCAACTGAACTTGTTTGCGACAATTTGGATAACGCACCCTGGGGATCCTCGTATTTGGATGGGCCAAACCGATTTTATACGCTTTCCAAAAAACCATCCCAAATTGTAATTAACTTGTTGCGTGTCATCCAACGATACCATTCTGCCGCATCGCCCTCAAGGTTAAACCCTATAATACGCGATCGTTGTTCGGGGGTTGTTTCGAGGAGAGAAAAATATTCGGTGATCGCAAAGACCCAACTACCGGGATCAAATCTATTAAACTTAGAAACATCCAGTCGCATAGAACGAGGGATACCATGATCGTTGCCCCCTGGACATGCCGATATGTGATTGTTGCCTTGGTTGTTTAGAGTTCCAACGTTAAGGTTGTTATCCGACTCGTGAAACCATCGAACTACTCCTTCAAGAGCAACCGAACTGCTTTCTCATCCATAGCAATGAAAGCACCCATTGATACGACTTTCTTGTATCAATAATATCACCACTTGTAGAGGGTGTGAGCTCCTTAAGAAAAGAAAAGAAGAACATAGATTTACTTTGACGAAAGACTTATTGATTTCATTAATACCGTTGAGTTTAAATACTCGTTGGTTAACTTGGACGACAATTCATACCATAAACAAACATATCAGATACAAACACTTTCCTAAACATATATCCTAAATAAAAGATAAGTATGATTGACTCCTAACCCATCACATATTCCTTGTGCCAACCAGGTGCAGTCTTGACCCGCTTACCACGTCTCAACCCATGACCCGCGAGCGTAACACCCGCCCTTGGATACTAACAATATAATTAAGTTTTAATATTATTAATAATTTATTATTATTATTAGTTGTATAATTATAATTATTACTTACTTTGAGTTGTCTTTCAATAGATAATAGTTACAAACTTATTATTTACTTGTTTTACTTTTGATTGATTATTTCAACATTTATGAAGTCCGTTTATATAGACTAATTTTCCCTCTTATACTTTTAAAATACTATATGAGACATAAAATATAATTGTTCGATGTATAATGTATATAATTTTCCTCTCTTAATACTTTAGAAATACTGATATGAAGGCTATAAAATAATAATTGTATCGATGTCTATAGCGATGTATAATAATTTTAATTAATTTTTTAATGTATATGGGCATAACAGCATTATTTTCAAATATCAATCTCGCGAATCAAAAACTAATTACCATATGCAACAACTTCAATGATCCAAACACAAATCAACCTACATTAAGCATTGGCAACAACTGAACAAATCACGAGCTTACTCACGTGACTCAATCACAATATCGAGAAAGCTTCCTGATGCAACCATCACAAACCCTAAATCGGCTTGTGCTAGGGTGCAACAAAAACAAAACAAACATTCCCCGCGCACAATCTTTACCTTTAAAGCCTCAAACAACACTCGAACCCGACCAGCATTTCGCTTACTTGATCGAAGATTCCGGGTTTCAAAAACATTAATAAAAAATCAATATCAATACATTCACATCATTAAAATAGAACAAAATATCCTATTATCAAAAGCACAAAAAAAAAATATCTTTTTATTTCAATGGCTAGTGAAAAACCAAGCAAATTACTCACCATCACGGGCCCCCGAACACGAACCCTAACGCCTAAACCATAACGCCTAACTGCCAATGCGGCAACCGTCCTATCCCTAACATGGGCAACCCTAATGCCACTAGCGCGCGCCGTAGCCAGGTTGTCCCTATATCCTCTACCAAGGATTGGCTCGTAATGCGGCATCAAATGCTAACTATAATGCTCGCGATTGAACCCTAACTTGCAAGACCAAAGGCAGGTTAGCTGATAATCTATGATGGAGCCACTATCGGTATGAGAGTTTTAGGCGGGCCGTTGGCTGTTTAAGTTCGCTTGAACGGTATTTGCCGCCAAATTTGCTGAATGTGTCGCGTGATGTGAAGTATAAGTATATGAGGGATATTTTGAGGCGGTATTCGACTGATGGCGAGCGTACGCGAGTGAGTGTTTTTTTGAATTCTGTTATGTATTATTAAATGTTGATGCATTTGAATTGTGGATTTTGATTGTTTTGTGAGTGAATTATGTGCGTTTAGTGGACGTGAGTGAGTATTTTTTGAATTATGTTACGTTTTCTTGTTGAATTGTATTACGCGAGAAGTAGTTAGGCTGTTAATAGATTGTTGTTGTGTTGTTACCGTAATGTTTAGATTGTGGATTTCGCGTTGATGATGATGGATTGATGGAAGGTAGATTGAATTTAGGTGATGTTTGATCATTTTAGGATTGAATTAGCGGTTTTTGCACGAATTAGCGTTTGTGCGTTTGTTTATGAAGCGATTGTTGTTGCATTTTTGTCTAAAGTTTAGATTGTGGATTTCGTGTTGATAGGAAGTAGATTGAATGTAGGTGATGTTTGACCGTTTTAGGATGGAATTGTGTGATTCTGCGGCACAAAGTAGCATATGTGTTTGCATAACATTAGGATTGTGGTCAGAGATAGTATGCTAGTTGTATCAGACCTCCTCTGTTTTGGGAGTGTCTTAGTTTTCAGTCTGTTGTTTGACTGATCTTTCATTGTAATCCTTGTTATAGTTTGATTAATAATATATGATTCACCTTTGCACCAAAAAAAAAAAACATTAGGATTGTGGATTTTGGATGTAGGATGATCGTTGGAATGATGGATTGCTTTTTGATTGAATTGTGTATGTTTAGCGTTTTCACACGGGAACGAGCTAGGATTTTGTAAGCTATATTCATTTGTTTGGTGAATAGATTGTTTGTGTAGCGTTTCAGTTGTCATTTGGTTATGTTTGTGATTTGATTTTTTCGCTAGTGAAGTAGTTAGGTTTTTGCTAACTTATACGTGTTTGATTGTGAATAGATTGTTGTGGCATTGTTTACGTAATGTTAGAATTGTGGATTGAGGATTTATGATTATAGATTTGTTGTTTTATGATTAAATTGCTGGTGTTTAATGTTTTCGCGCTTGACGAGCTAGTTTTGAACTGTGAGCTATATGTGTTTGTTTGGTAAATCGATTGCTTGTGTAGCGTGTGATTTGTGGATGTTGTGTTGTTGATGATCGAGCGATGGAAGCAGGATTTGATTATGTGTGATTTGGTTGTTTCGTGAGTGAAGTAGTTAGGTTTTTGTTGACTTAGGGGGTGTTTGTAATAGCTTATTTATGGGTATGCGAATGACTTTTGAATTCTGTTACGTTTTTTGTTGAATTGTATTATTAAATGTTGCTGCATTGTGGATTGATGGAATTGTGTACGATTGCTCGTGAAATAGCTAGGTTGTATGTGTTTGTGAATAGATTGTTCTTGCATTGTATGCGTAATGTTTAGAGTGTGGATTTCGCTATGATGATGGATTGATGGAAGATAGACTGAATTTAGGCGATGTTTGATTGTTTTTTAATTAAGTTCTGCGTGTTAAGTGTTTTCGTGCGTGAACTAGCTAGGATTTTGTAAGCTATATGCGTTTGGTTTGTAAATCGATTGTTTGAATTGTGGATTCTTTTGATGACGATGGATTGATGGAAGCAGGATTTGATTATGTTGTGCTTGAATGTTTCGTGAGTGAGGTAGTTAGGTTTTTGGTATAGGTGTTTGTTTGTTGATAGATTGTTGTGGCCACTGTTTGTTAGAATTGTGGATTCTGGTCGTATGATGATGGATGTAATGATGTATTGTTTTTTGATTGGGCTGTGTAGAGTTTTTGCGCGTGAACTAGCTAGGGTTTTGTAAGTTATATGTGTATGGGTTGTTAATCGATTATTTGTTTATTGTTTGATGATGATGGTTTGATGGACAGGTAGATTGATTTTTGGTCATTTTTGATTGTTTTTTGACTGAATTGTGTACGTTTAGTGTTTGTGTATCTCTCATGAATTTGTTAACGTATATGTGTTTGTTCGTGTGTGAATAGATTGTTGTTGCATTGTTTGCTTACCGTTAGAATTGTGAATTCCGGATTTATGATGATGGATTTGGTTGTATTATGATTGAGTTGTGCATGTTTAGTGTTTTTACACTTTATCGAGCTAGGTTTTTTGCAAGTCATATGCAAATGTTTGGTGTATCAATTGTTTGTGTACCGTTTGAATTGTGGATTTTGTGCTGATTATGTTGGATTGATGGAAGCAAGATTTAGTTATGTTGTGATTTGATTGTTTTGTGAGTGAATTGTGTGCGTTTACCTTATTTTGCCTGAATTTTTTAGGTTTTGTTAACGTACATGTGTTTGTTTGTGAATCTTTCTGTTGGTGCATTGTTTGTGTAACTTTGAAATGAGGTTTTAGGATGTATGATGGTGGATTGATGGATAGAGGATCAAGTTTTGGTGTTATTGAATTGTGTATGTGCAAATTATGAATGAATTAGCCAGGTATTTGTTGTTTTCAATTGGATGCGATTTTTGTGGCTTGAAATTTGTTTATGAAAAATTTGTTGATGCATTGTTTGCTTAAGGTTTGAATATGCGTAAATGCTGATAGATTGAGGGGGAGAAATATTAGTTTTGGGAATAGTGATTTGTTCTATAATCGAATTGTGTATAATTTAGCACATTACACATAAATTGAACTGTTTGGATTCTTAGATGAATTGCATATATTTAGCATTTTACACCCAAATTGAATTTTTGAAGTTTGATTGTAAGGTTTGTAGGAAACCGTAGGAAAACCTACTATGAGCAATTGAGTAGAGTGTTCTTTCGATTTATATATAGAGTTGGTTTTGTATTGTTATTTTGTTTGTGGTTGGCTAGGTGGTTCTGAATTTCCTACAATATATGTTGATACTTGATGGCATATACTTTTGATACGTAATGTATCCATCTGAAAATGAGCCCTACTTTGTTCCAAAACAAATAATTCTTGTAGATTTCAGAAACCATTAGAAAATAGAAGTGAAATATTCTTGATGATTATAATCTACTGTATTTCAGAGCTGTAAACTACATTTTTATTAATAATTAGTTTCTACCTTTGCTGAGAGCAGAACAAAATATTACTAGTATAAGATAATGCAACCTTGTGATGATCAATTTCTGTTGCATTTTCGGTTTTCTTATGCTAATTAAAAATATAGTTTTTTTTTATAAATAAAATGAAAGGTTATACGAAGTAGTAGATTAATAACAATTCTTAATTCACATGACTGATTTTTTTTTCGTTCGTAAACATTTGAAGGCATTAATTATACGTATCGACCTATAACAACAGATTCTATGTCGGTATGCGTTTATGTCTATGCACACTATGTTTTTGCTTTACATGTTTTCTTTTAAGTAATTGTCTTTTTAATCCTCACACACATCACACATAAAGTCTATACACACACACTTGCCGGAGGTTTTTCTGGAAGTTGTCCCTTTATCCCGGGGGTATGGGTCATCTCACCTCTCCCATACCTCGCTCCGGCGGGATTGGGCATTGTGTTGTGACCCTATACAACAGCATGTATCACTGGCATATGACTTTGTGCACACCATTAAAGTGCATAGTTTCTTCTTTTTATTGTGATTTGTTTTCTTGTTTATTATAGGTATATAAGTTTTAAGTAATGTATTTTATAGCTGTTAATAATCTTATCCTCTTCATATCTACAGGAGCAGAAGCACAAGGAGTATCGTCAAAAAATTATATCTAATTATCAGGTAACTTTTAAGAACGCTGCTGTTCCCAGTTCATTCTGTTTACTGTTAGCATTGTTTTAGCAGATCATACATATCATGTGCTCTACTAGTTTAGTTTATTTGTTATGTTTGTGTCGTGCTATGCATCTTTTGTGGCCTCGTGTTAGAATTTGGAAACTATTTGGTATTCATTTGATCTGATCAATACTGATCCCAAGAATACTTCAAATCTGTTTATATATCAATCAATTTAAATAACTATCCATTTTTAGGCCTTATATCATATCATCTATTCACTTACCCTAGATAAAATAAAGTATCATCCTATGTTTACTTGCACCCTGCCTTATTATCACCCTGAAAGTACTGTATGGACCTCAAAAACATTCCTAAACATTGTCTGAACTCTGAAGTCTCCATGTAATATATACAACAAATTTTTTAGTTATCTCATATACAACAAACTCTTTAGCTATCTCATATACAATAGTTTTTAGTTATCTCATACAAATTTTGTTGTAAGATAATTCGTATAACTTCTAAAAATGCTCGAAATTTATGTTGTACCTCTGAAGTAATCTCGTTTGCTCAATCAAACTGAATGGACTTTTTACATTGTAAGGTCAAGTGGTCAACACACAACCTTCATCAGGATACATTTTTTTCTGGATCATTTGAAACAGTATTTTCTGAGCCCTCATCTTATGATATTTGTATATATTTTTTTTTGTTCTCAGCCTCTCTATAGGGAACTTTACACAATGAATGCTTCAATGTTTTTCGTTCCATCCTTTCTCAAGGCATTCAATCCCAGTAATCCCGACAAAGCGGAACAAAGTATTAGAGACATCATGTCTGAACCTGCACCAGGTGTCGTCACATTTGATATGCTACAGCCACGTTTCTGTGAAATGTTGCTAAGTGAGGTATTCATCATCTCTAGTTCTGTCATCCTGTCATCATCGTGTAGTTTAGTTTTTATGTTTTCTTATCAGGTTCTGATTGGTTAGGTAGAAAATTTTGAGAAGTGGGTCCATGAAACAAAATTCAGAATCATGCGACCAAATACAATGAACAAATATGGTGCTGTTCTTGATGACTTTGGTTTGGAAGGCACGCTTGGCAAGCTAATGGAAGACTTTGTACGACATATTTCAAAGGGTACAATCTAAGAACATATATCTATAACTAAAAAGACAAAGACGCCCTTTACATTTCTAAGTGTTTTTTCAAAAATTTGTCCAGAATACTTTGCTGATGTTGGAGGATTTGCTCTTGATTCCCATCATGGATTTGTGGTCGAGTATGGAAAGGATAGAGATGTTGAATTGGGTATGTGACGAATTGAATTTCCATGTTTCTTCATGTTAAACTGTCAACACTTTTTCTTATTCATAACATTTATATATGTTTATATCTAGGTTTCCATGTGGATGACTCAGAAGTAACCTTAAATGTATGCTTGGGCAAGCAGTTCACCGGTGGGGACTTGTTTTTTAGAGGTGTGCGATGTGAGAAACATGTGAATGGTCAAACATATCCTGATGTATGTTCATATCTTTTTATTGCACTATATGCTACCATTTTTTATATAAGTACTAGCTTCATTATTCATTTATTTTTCAGTTGGTAATTCGGGTGTAATATAAATAGAGAGATAACTGAAGAATGGTTACAAGAATTACTTTTCATGCATTTGCAGGAAATTTTTGATTATTCTCATTCTGTTGGACGTGCAATTATTCATCGTGGTCGTCATCGACATGGTGCCAGAGCCACTACTTCTGGAAATAGGATCAACTTGCTACTGTGGTGTAGAAGGTATGTAATTCATGTTTTTTTGAGCTTTTTATTTAATTTGCGAGGCTGTCTATTCTGAACCCAGCTTTATATGCTGAACTTGAAACCTTTTTTCTTATAGCTCTGTTTTCCGAGAGTTGAAAAAACATAAAAAGGATTTCTTAAACTTTTGTGGAGAGTGCCAAAAGGAGAAGGAAGCGAGGCTTGTGCATACCATGGCTGCATGGAAACAGGTATTACTCTTGTAACTATACTTGCCGAGATGGCTGTTTGTGTGTTTTGGATACTGGTCATGTTTTGTTTGACAAAATGGCATGGGTTCACTCGCAATAATTTGAAATTTCAGTTGCACAAGAAACAGCATTATTACAATATTAATCTCAATCTTAGATTAAGAAATAATGTCTATAGGAGGTTATGCATAAGGCTACTAGGGTCCCTGTTGATGGTTCAACCATTTGACCCGGTCCCTTTTTTGACCCGTTTGAGATAAAACCAACACAGATTGCCCTTCCGGAAACTAATATTTTGTCTTTTTGATGTCATCAGGGGGTGCTTGTAGGTGAAGGAGATGCTGCTGCTTCTTGAATCATTATTAGATCATGAACCTGGTTTGTTTTCACCATTGTTGTACATTCAGGTTTCTTAATCATAGAATCCAAACTCGCGCCAGCCAATTGGACCACATTTCTACCCTTCGGACTTAAGTCCTCTTTAAGGATCTAAAATTATTTTAGATGAAATGTTGTTCGATAAACCTTGGAAGGTAGTTAGATAATAAAACTAAAGCATGTTTGGTTCAGTTCTGGGTTCTAAAGTTTCTGAAATGCTTGTTTAGGATTTGTATGCTCTTTATCTTATGTCTTCAATTGGGGATGACTCATGAGCTCTTCTTATAATGTGCATTTAACACCCTTTTTCTCAGTTTGGTTTCCGTTTATGCCAAACGTATAGTGGGTTTCTTTACCAAAAAAACGGTTAGTGGGTTTAATAATAATTGACGTGGTTGGGGTATTCTTTTTTTTTTGTTACTTGGGTTTCCGACTCGACATTGCAACCCGACTAATCCCAGGGCGACTACCCTTTTAAATAGCATGAAGTCGGCGCAGGGCGATTACCCTTTTAAATAGCCTGAAGTCGGCGCAGGTGGGCCTGAAAACAAATAATTCCAGTTACTAGTTGGGCATGGTTAAGCAAATATGGAGTAACTGTTATCAATAAAATCTTACTATCGAGTGTACATGAATATTATGCAACAATTTGCCTGCAGTATGAATGCTAAGAAATGAAACATCAGTATCATTGAGTCGCAATGTAGGATACAATGTTATCTAACACAGAACATGTTTCACTGATTTGATGCCATCTCGTCTTTGCTTGCAAAAAAGGAAAAAATAACACATGATATTTTTGAAAAACTTATGACTTGATATCTCAGATTCAACTATGAAAGTCGAATTAAGACACTTACGACTTCCGTAAGTATTCGAATACTCAACAGCGTTAGTCAAAGGACCGTTAAAGAGGTAAAATGGAGATACTAGAGATGTTTGGTGTACTTATTTTGAAAAAGGGACGAAACATGTATTTGACTCCACTGAATCTATGAAAGTCGAATTAAGACACGACTTCCATAAGTATTCGAATACTCAACAGCGTTAGTCAAAGGACCGTTAAAGAGGTAAAATGGAGATACTAGAGATGTTTGGTGTACTTATTTTGAAAAAGGGACGAAACATGTATTTTACTCCACGCAATATGACGTATTTGCCCTCACATGTAGTGCACGTGAGGGGTCAAAGGCCAAGACTAACACCCGTTAGTCAAAAGGTCATCAACGTTGTAAAATGGAGATAGTAGCGACGAATGACAAACTTATTTTGAATTTGGGACGCACGGTGTATTTTGAGTACAAATTTAGGAACAAACGTTGTATTTTACTCTATTTAAAAAAAAATCAAATATTATAACCAGTAATGCCTAAATAAGAGACATGTTATTGAGAGTTGATTGACACTCTTTTTTTATTCGCACATTATAATGCACAAACTGTCTATAACACAAAATGTACAACCGTTTATAACGAACGTGCAAAATTTTTTTTTTTTGAAAATCATTAGCCTATGTGACTAATATAAAACTTAAATCGATTTTCCTCGTCCCACCATCACAATTGAATTGATTAGACTTTGAAAACGCGACAGATGTCAGTTTTGTATGCTCAGGCTCGTTAGTAGGCCCGTAGGGATGTTTATCAAAACTCAACTACTCCCTCCATCCTTAAATAAGTGTCCACTATTGACTTTCGAAGTCAATCTTCTTTAACTTTGACCTTAAATTATTTTGTTTCTGTTATATAATACTTGATGAAAATTATACCAATGAAAATACATTCAAAATACAATCCATTCATATATTTTGCATCAAGTATAATATAACACAATCAAAATAATTTAAGGTCAAAGTTGAAGAAGAATGACTTTGAAAGTCAATAGTGGGCACTTATTTAGGGACGGAGGGAGTATAAAAATCCAAAACACAAATTTATTTATTTATCCCCAATTTTAACTTACTATCAACCTTAAACCCCAACTCTCGCCATGAAAAACCCTGAAGACATTATTAACAAAAGCGAAGAATTAAACGAAGAAAGCGATGAAGAATCTGAATATGAATATGAATATGTTGACGAGGATGACGTCGTCATGGTCTCACCTGAACAATTGGTATATAATTATATACTTTCTTTGTTTCTTCATGTGTTAGTTAGAATTCTAAATTTATGATCATGTTTTATAAATTTAGCAAGTTTATTTATTTAAAGGGGTGTTTGTTTAAGCTTATATGTGGCTTATGAGCTTATTTGTTTTTCGGCTTATGTTTCTTAAGCCTCAATTTTCCTGCTTATTTTGAGACTTGTGGGCTTAAATAAGTTTATTATCATGGGGGTGTTTGTATTGGCTTATATGTGGGCTTATGAGCTTATTTGATTTCGGCTTATATAACATAAGCCGAAAAATTGGGGCTTATGTTGTATAAGCCGAAATCAAATAAACTCATAAGCCCGCATATAAGCCGAAACAAACACCCCCTTATATGATAAACTCGTATAAGCTCATAATTCTAAAAAATAAGCCGGAAAATTGGGCTTATGAAATATAAGCCGAAATCAACTAAGCTCATAAGCTCACATAAGCTTAAACAAGCTCATAAGCCCACATTTAAGATAATAGTAAATACCATTTGGTCATTGCTTCAGTGCATCACTTCCACACCGCAAACGTATAGTTGACCTCTCAACTAGTTTATGGGTTCGGTGATTCTGTCTAACAAAGCATATTGGCTAGTTGTGCATAACGCCGTACCTGGTCGATAACCCAATATGAGGAAAAAGGTAGACCGGACCGAAATATGTGATTTGGATTGGTCGGCACGGTTTGGGTAGGTCAGGATGGCAATTCGGGTTGGTGGAATAGGTTAAACAAGTTTTGGGTCGACCCATTTAACCCGTTTTATATAGAAAAGTTGGCACATTACACGGGTTAAACAGTTAAACGGGTTTGTGGGTCGACCCGTTTCACACATTAAACCCGTATAATAAAATATAATTAATTTAAGAAAAAAATCTTAAACGGGTTGGCGGGTCGACCCGCTTAACCTATTCCCAACCCGAACGACTTTTTAATAAACGGGTTAGATGCGTCGACCCGAACATGACCCAAAATCTATTAGATGCGTCAACCCTAGCCAAAGGGGTGCATGGGTGAGGTTTCTGCCTATTTAAACCTTTTGAGGGAATATAATAGTAGTAATTAGAATGATGACGTGGAAATAATAAAAGTTAAAGAAAAAGGAGCATATGTATTTGATAGATGTGAATGCTAATCAGGATGATGACTTGGAAGTTGGAATAAAAAAATAACTAGGATGGTTCTGAATTTAATAATGTGGATGATGATGATGATGTGGAATTAAATAATAAGAAGGTTAAAACTTATTTTGATGGATTAGCTATAATAGTTATTGCAGAATTAGAAAAATTGCAACCGAATCAGGTTCTGATTATGTTTTGCAAAACTAACCGTATCTGCAAGCAGTGCAGTAACTTGTTTTATTAGAGGGTTAGTAACATAATTGTAGTTGTAATTTATAAAGTGTAAAATGATGTAAAGCTAAACGCTTCCTTTTAATTGCAAAATGCGATTTCGTGGTGATTAGTTTCATTTTACTTGTCGGCTTTCTCAAATCAAGTTTAAATACATGTAGGGTTGTTTCTTTGAGAAACTCTAGTAGATCATTAACAGTTCTTAGTTAAGTTACTTAATTTTAAGTTCGTGAATACTTTTTTATAGTTAGTAATATTTCATCGTCGTTTCTACAGGAGCAGGCACAGAAAGAGTACAGGAAACACATTATTTCTAATTATCAGGTAATTACGGTGATATCTCAATTGGAAGGCTATTGTTCTCAAATATTCATTGTGTTTTACTGTTTAGCATTGTTTTTATCTTTTAGCGGATCATACATGTCAAATACTCTATTTGTTTAGTTTTCTCGTCTTGTTTGTGTCATACTATGCGTCCTGTATATACCTTTACACATTATATTATATTAAATGTGTTATTGGTAGTATTTACAATGTGTTGATGATTAGGATCTATTTTATTCTCGAATACTTTTGATTTTATTGTAAGATTATTTATGAAAGTTATGTTGAGTAGTAATGTAATTTGCGTTAAGATGGCTTGTTAAATTGTAAAGCTCAAAAACGAATTGAAAGTTAAGGATAACAACTCTACCTAGCTGCGTTCGGATACACTTTTCTGGATCATATTGACATTATTTTTTCAAATTGCATCTATTAATATGCGTATTCTCTTTTGTTCGCAGCCACTGCACAAAGAACTATATACATTGAATCCTTCAATGTGTTTCGTCCCATCCTTTCTGAACGCATTCAGTCCCAGTAATCCTAACAAAGATGAAAGTATAAAAAGCATAATGTCTGAGCCTTCGCCAGGTATCTACGAATTTGATATGCTGCAGCCACGTTATTGTGAAATGTTGATAAGCGAGGTATAAACATTTCTATTAGTCATATTGTCATCATCATGTAGTTTAGTATTTTTCATTTTCTTATCAGATTTTGATTGGTTAGGTAGAAAACTTTGAAAAGTGGGTTCGCGAAACAAATTTCGAACTTCTGCGTCCAAACTCAATGAACAATTATGGCGCTGTTCTTGATGACTTTGGTATGGAAGGCACTCTTGACACACTGATGAAAGACTTTGTACGCCATATCTCAAAAGGTACAATCTCTAAGCAATTAGCATTATTTCAAAGACATGAACTCTCTAGCTATTCTTTTAACAATTTGTGCAGTTTACTTCGCTGATGTTGGAGGATTTGATCTTGATTCTCATCATGGATTTGTGGTCGAGTATGGAGTGGATAGAGATCTTGACCTAGGTTTCCATATGGATGACTCAGAAGTAACCTTAAATGTATGCCTAGGCAAGCAGTTTACTGGTGGGGACTTGTTTTTCAGAGGAATGCGATGTGAGGATCATGTGAATGGTCAAATTTATCCTGAGGTATGTTGATATCTTTTTATCGCACTATGTTCTCAATCATCGAGTAACATGCTCACTATATTATACCATTTATTAGATAAATACCAGCTTTATCCTTTTGGTGTAGTATAAATGGAGATATAACAGAATAGTGGTTAAAAGAATACTTTTATATACATTCACAGGAAGTTTTTGATTTTTCTCATAACGTTGGACGTGCAATCGTTCATCGTGGTCGTCATCGGCATGGTGCTACAGCCACTACTACTGGACACAGAATTAACTTAATTCTGTGGTGTAGAAGGTATGTGATTCTTCATTTTTTAGCTTTTTTTTTCTTTGTGTCAAAACGGCTTGAGTTTAGCCACATTATTACAATAATAATCTTAACTTTGAATAAGAAACAATATAATGTTCTATAGGATTTGCGTAGGCTTCTTTTGACTGGTTTGACCTTTTGACCCGTTCCCTCTTTTGACCCATTTGAGATGAAACATAACCCACATTTCTACCTTCCGGAAGATATTGGAAATTAATAGTTTGTCTCTTTGATGTCAGCAGGGTGTGCTTGTAAGTGACGGAGGTTCTGCTGCTTCTTGAATCGTAATTAGAAAATCATGGATCTGGTTCGTTTTCACCGTTGCTGTACATTCAGGTTTCTTAATCTCTGAGTCAGGTGGACCATGTTTCTGCCCTTCAGACTTTAGTCTTAATTTAGGTTCTAAAATTCTCTTTTTATGATGAAATGTTGATTGTTAAATCTTGGGTCATGTTATTTTTCTTTTGTGCTTCATGTGATGGAATGTTCTCTTAGATTAATCTTCAGTTTTGAGTTCTAAAGTTTCTGAAATGCTCTGGTTTTGCATACATGTATGTTTCCTTTTATCGATGAGTCGATGGGCAAGAGCTCTTTTGGAGAGTATTTTTGTCATTTTACGGTGGAAACCCCCTGTGTTTTTTTTGGGTTTGAATTTACACCCCTTGCGCATTTAATTTTGAATCTCTTGTGGATGGTTTTTATCAATAGTTTTCCAACCAAACAGGACAATTTAAGGTATTTCAATTTCCAAAGAGATGAAAAAAATGAGATGAAAGAGATGAAAAAAAAGAGAGAATTTAAAGTGTTCTTCATTTATGAAAGAGATGAAAAAAATGATTTTTTTTTGACTATCTTGTTCATATTGAGTTTTATTGACAAGTACGTAAATCATTTTTATGTTTTACCCACAATAGCTATAGTAATAAACTAAGGAGGGTATTATAGTCATTTCGCATTAGTTAAGTGGTCAAACTAACGGTCAACGAAAATGGAACCAAACACGATTCAAGAACCAAACACGATTCAATATTGGATAAGGTCCATAACCTTTCAAAAATTGGACGGGAGTGAAATACTCGGCAAACCACATGGACCAAATACGTAGTCAGGCGAAGGAAAACAAAGGCAAAAAATCAGTGTTGATATTTTAATATTTAGATTAAGGCTCTGTTCTTTACAAGATTATTGAATTTGGGTAGGTTCTTAGTACTCACAAAACAAGTTTCGTAATGGGGGTTAGATTCTAGATTTGGCTGTAACTTTTAAGGTGTTTGGTTTGAGGGTATGACCGTATGAGTATCAAGGATTGATTTTCATTGTAAATATAGTCGTTTGTTGTTTGGTTTGATATTCAGAAATAGGTATCAAACCTAAAAACTATTTCTTAAACCTACCAAAGCTAGTGGGTTTATAAACCCATTCACATTGTCATTCTCCATTATAAACCAAACATCCCCTAAATACACACACTTACTGTAAAATCTTTCAAGTTCCCGTGTTTTGTTCAATTTTCTATGAAAAGTAAGCCATTTTTTTTCTAGCCACGTCTCTACTAATCAAATTTCATTGTTTTATATGTGGGGCCTTTCATTCATATATATATAATCATAATGAATGCTTTAAAACCAGTGTTATAAAAGGCGCGCCTTGGCGGTGTCAAGACGTCGCTAAGACGTAAGGCGTGACCTCCACGTTACGAAATAGACTAAGGCGTCGACTCTAGGCGTGACGTGAGATAAGGCGTGAAAAGGTGCGCTAAGGCGTGAGGAGCCTTTTAGATTCAACTCCGATAATTTTTTTTTTCTTCAGAATGAAGAATATTACATGTAAGATAGTTTCTTAATTTTATCCATATGTACAACGTTTTATGTAAACTCAATATATATGAAATATGATATAAATATATAAATATTTTCATATTTTGGGCCGCCTTAAGCCACGCTTTAAAAATGCAAAGGCTACGTCATAGCCGCTAAGGCGTGAGACTTGGTCATGCCGCCACGCCACGCCACTCCTCACGCTATTTATAACCTTGTTTAAAACACAATTTATAAACTGACCCGGTTGTGTTGTTAATTCATCATGTCACTAGTTCAACTGTGAGGTCAAACTGGTTCATACAAATGTATCTTTTTTTCTTGCGTTATCCCATAATTTATCATAGTTTACGATCGAGTTAGAAAAGCAAATATTTGCAAGAACAACTGATCCCATAATTTGCAAGAACAACCGATCTGTTTTTCTAACTTGAACATACTATACTAGACGATATGGTTGTAAACAAACCGCATTACGGGTGAAGCTTTGTTCATGTGCATTCGTTATACTTTAACCAGACAAATAAACGAACACAATCGCTTAAACGAAAGAGTTTTTATGTTCGGTTATTAAGAAAAAAAGGTTGTTTATGTTCGTTCATTAAGCACTAAACAAACATAAACGAACAGACATATATAAACATAGACTAATTGACATAAAATTTATAAAAATATACGGAGTATATAATATTGTGTTTTATTAGTGCATGTTTGTTTGAGTAAACTAAATTCAAAAGTATATAATAAAATGATATGATATATAAACGGAAACAAAGATACGAACGTTAACGAACGCGTAATCGGACGTTCACGAAAATAAATGAACTTAAAATAATTTTGTTAACAAACACTAAACCGTTATCCATTTTACACCCGTTATCCCTAGAGTATAAATACGGCCATTATAAAATTCGCCCCAATTTCATTAACAAACACTAAACCCTAACCCTAGCTCCCACCATGAACATCCTCTCCGGTCCCGACAACGGCGGCTCCGATTCTGACACCGGCGACCTCAACACCATCACAATCGACCATGACTACGCCAAACGCTACAACCACAACAAAAAACGCGAAGACCTACAACGCTACGAGGAACTCAAACTCAAAAAATTAATCCAAGACGAATTCCAACAAGAATACGACGATTCATCTGGTGATGATGACGAGGAAGATGACGTCATCAAGTTTGACCCCAAACATGAGGTTCAGTTCGTTGAGGCCTTGCTTAAGATCAGAAACAATGATCCGGTTTTGAGAAATAAGGAGGTTAAGCTTTTTGATGACGTGGCATCTGATGATGACGTGGCAGAGGATGACGTGGAAAAGGAGAAGAAGAAGAAGAAGGAGAAGAAGGTTTATTTGAAGGATGTGAATGCGAATATGTTGTTGGAGAATGGGGCTGATTTTGCTGATGACGTGTCGGATGATGACGTGGAAATGGAGAAGAAGATGAAGGAGAAAAGTTTTGTCGAAAAGATGGCGGCGAGTCAGAAGGAGTTTTTGGACGCGGTTGAGGGCGAGGGGGGCGATGAGGACGATGGTGAGATTTTTAAGGTGAAGGATAGTGGGAAGGGCGAGGAGGAGGAGGATGAGGATGAGGTCGAGTACGAGAAGAAGCTGGACGAGTATTTTATGAATGACGATAAGTTGAATGAGAACGATAAGGGATTTTTGCGCGATTACTTTGGGAAGAAGATGTGGTTGGGGAAGGATGATGGGAATAACGGGTTTGATGGATTTGATATTGATGTGTCGGAAGACGATGAGATAATGGCGAGGCAAGAGGATTATGAACGGGAGATTAATTTTAGGCATCAAGAAGGCGGTGAGGATCATGTGATGGTTCATCCGCGTAAAATTCTGGATTCGGTGAGGAAAGTGGACAATAAGAGGCAAAGGCAAAGGGAGAGTAAAAAGGAAAGGGAGGAGGAGAGGAAGAGGGAGACGATGGAAGAGATTAAGCGTTTGAAGAATGTGAAGAAGGAGGAGATGAATGAGAAGCTTAAGAAGTTTAGGGAGATTGCTGGGATTGGGGACGGGGAGGATTGTGTGTTGGATGAGCGTGATTTAGAGGGGGATTTTGATCCGGATGAGTATGATAGGAAGATGAAGAAAGCGTTTGATGATAAGTTTTATAGTGCGAAAGACGTTGATCCTAATTTTGCTAGTGATGAGGACGATGACGATGAAGATGGTGAGATGGAAAAACCAAACTTCGATGAGGAAGATCAGTTGCTTGGGCTTCCGAAAGGGTGGGATGATAAGTTTGGGTCGGGTGACGGGTTTGCAGCTACTAGAGAAAAAGTCTTGAAAAAGAAGGGTAAGAACGATGTACATGAAGAGGAAGTAGAAGAAGAAGAAACGAAGGAGGAAGAAGAAACGGAGATAAAAGAAGGTAAAAAAAGGAGAAAACGAAAAAGTTCTAAATTAGAAGAGGAGTTTATTAAAAAGCAGTTAGAAGAGTTTTATAAACTGGATTGTGAGGATACAATCGGGGACTTAAAGACGAGGTTTAAGTACAAACCTGTCAAAGAAAACAACTACGGATTAAAAGCAAAGGATATTTTAGTAGTCGATGATAAAGAGTTAAATCAGTTAATTCCTTTGAAGAAATTAGCGACTTATAGGGAAGACGAGTTTCATGTTCCTTATAAAAAGATTAAGGAAACAAAGCAGAGGATTAGGGCTCAACTCAAAGGGGAATCTTCCAAGGGTCTCGATAATGGCGGTAAGAGGTCGAAGAATGATGCCGGGAAACCAGTCAAACAAGTGGCTGATGATGCAGAGACCGAGAATCCAGAATCCGAGACACAAAATGAAGGCGAGAAGAAACAATCCAGGAAACAGAGAAGAAAGCTGCGGTTACAGGAGTTGAAGCTTGCACCTACGAGGCGTATGGCGTATAATCTGGATGTACCAAAAAAGAAAAAGAAAGACAAAAGCAAAGCTTAGTGGAGCTTTTCGAGTAGAGGCGTTAAACGAGGTATTTCTCATGAAATCAGTTTTATGTTCATGCTGCTTTAAAATTTGTTGGTTTGACTGCATCTTTATAAATGCTCATTTGTGTATAATTTGGATTAGACTAGCTAGTTGCAGAGAGTATGTATGCATGTTACGGGTTGTGATAACACACCAATTGATGCTGTTGTCGATGAAGTTGGGTGTCATATCTGTTTCGGTTCTTGTGATAGAAATAATGGACATAAGTTTCTTTTTCTTAAGCGCTCAGAGGCTAAAAGGTCTATGTATCCTCTTTTTTCTAATAGACATGAGTTAGATCCTCAATCTATTAGATATCTAATAAAAAACAAACCTCAGTCGCTTCTCTCATTGGTGTTTTAAAGGTGTGTAGAGCCCTACTGATTTTTCTAATCGTTTATCATCACAACAGTCTTCAGTGGTATAAAACTAGCTGATCCATTAATTTCATAGGGAAATATTAGAGTAACTTTGATTTAAATCAAATTTGGCTTCGAGTAGTATGTACAATGTCATCAAATAGTTAAAACTTTTTGGATTAATCTAAAAAGGGAAACAAACATTATGGGGAATCGAGTTGAGTAGTTTCAATCGGAGAAATTAGAGATTGTCCCTCAAGATCACTGAAGGCGACCAGATGTGTATTGTTCTTATTCCTTGTTTGACCAGAGAGTCTTCTCAGAAGCATCTTTTTTACTTCATACTGCATACCGTGTATCTCATAAAGCATTTCCCTTTTTTTTGTAGGTCAACCATAGTGAAGCTGAAATAAAAATTAACATGAGTATTATTTTACCTTTTACATATATGCATTCGTTTGTCTGCTATTTAAAGGCTAGTATGACTTGTGTTTTGTTAGCAGAATTGGCATATAAATGCGATAGATGTTTGTTTTTAAACTTGGTGTTTGTAAAGTTTGCAGGCATGTGTTCTTGGGGGGCGTTTTATTTTTCTACTAGGAATCATACGGTTAGTAATAAGGTGGATTGGAAATGGGAATAAGTTTCGACCACCATTTTAAAATCCTCTTGACGAATTTTGAGTATGCTAAACCTTTGGGTTTGGTATCCATTCTAAAAGTTTAAATCCATTAACCAGAGACTTTATTAAGAATGAAAGTCACGCCTTCATCCCCAATTCCCCATAGCCATATCCATAAACTAAAGACTAGGACAAAAATACTCTAGGACAAGTTACAAAGCTATTGTCCCGTGAAATACTTATGGTTCTAAGTTTTTTTTTATAGAAGAGATCCTTGCCTAGAAGTAACCCAAAGGACGCAGTAAATTAGTCGTATTAAGAAACATTCTAGTTTTTCGCCGGTCCGGTCAAGTTTGTTTTTGTTGGTGATAGGTAAAGTCCAAGGTAGTATCTGCAGTAAGACAGTTTTGCAGATGGTAAGTCTGTTGTCGAACGAGCCTGCTAAATGTTTGAATCTATATATGGTCAAATTTATTTTTCATGTATGTTCGATAGTTCAGAATTTGACGGCCAAGATAGACAATTACGCACATTTAGAAATTTATATCAGTTTGGAATTTCGTTTTGGAAAATACATTTTGGCTATGACGCCTTTGCTGCAAGAATTGGGCTTTATGATTAAATTTGTACTGAATGAATATTAGTACTTGTTAAAATGTTAATTTGGATAAGTTATGCTGTTCTGTATTAAGTGTGTTTTTTTCTGCAATGATTTCAGCTTCGAGTTTTGATCAAATCAGAGTACTTTATAGCATGAAAGACTTTCCAGGAGCAAATATCTCAATGCGTTTATACTTCATCCATGAAGATTCATTTCATATTAAGGGACTTGCACTTGTTACCGAATCCAACTAGTTTGGTGATCATTTTTGGGATCTTTTATTTTAAGACAGATTTTTTACTTCTTGTTAGTTTAGACTTCTGATGCGTTTGTAATTTATTGCCAGTTTTGGGTTGTGTTGGATTATCTATGGAATCAAGGTTTCTAAAATCAAATACTGAAATTCTTATGCAAGCTTACATTTCACCATACAATCACGTCACGTGTACTGGGTTAAGTACTTTTGTCGCAAGTACTTGATGTCACAGCTTTATTTGAAATTTTTATCTGGCAGATTTTAGTTTTCATTTTGCAATGATGATTGACAAGTGTTTGGAAGCTCAACATTTATCGATTGTCTGGTGACAATTTACTCTATGACCCTAGGGCCGTTGCCGCATGCTTCTAGCTGCAAAACAATTTCTCAATTTTCATCCTTTTCATTGATCATCCTGCCAATCAATTATTGCATTTTTTTTCGCCAATTATCTCCTCATCTACAGTTATCAAGATCATCTGGGTAAAAGGATCGAGTACTAGGAATAATGATTTTGCTTACAACGTTACAAATCCATTTGGTGACTACATTACCAATCCTCTTAACTAATCTTATGATGTAAAGTTTGTTTTCCATTTGATCGGTTGATAGATGTAACGAACCACAATCCGTATTATATATTAGTTTTAATACTCGTGCACGCACGAGTTTTAAACATTAAATTCTATAATACTAGTTTTAATACTCGTGCACGCACGAGTTTTAAACATTAAATTCTAATTGATTGTTAATTTTGCAAGTGATATTATTTTTTCGTATTTACACATTAAAGTTCTTGTTTATCATAGTAATTGTGAATGCGGGTTTCGCTTAATTTAAACAATTATAACAGTTATAATAAATGTTTCATAATATATTAAACAAAAAATGATAATCCTCATGTTTGAAAATTACATTGTTGTGTGTTAATAATAATTTAGCCGTATTTAATATTAAAACACGTATACGCATGTGATAAACTTATAAAATAGAATAATAATCATTTTTTTTGAACGCATATGGTAAAAATAATTCTTTTTTCGGATATTCTTACTTAAACTCATTAAGAGGAAAAACATGAGTTGTACGTATCGTTTATTTTTTTATATACACAATAATTCGTGCTTTCATTTTGATATTAATGATCTTGTGCTGCTGTGCATATATATGTTGTATTTTTAAAACAACATATATGTGATATTTTTAAAATATAAAGTCCAGGGGGTACAAAGTATAAAAGGTTATTTGTTTATTTTTTGAAGTTATTAAGAAATATGTAAACTTATAAATTTACACTTAACTCCATGTTATTTATTTAAGGTTCAGCCACTAAAGTTTTATTAATTACATCATCTTTTTAGAATCTTATAAATTTACATTTAACTTCATATTATTTTATTTAAAATTCAACCACAAAAGTTTTATTAATTACCTCATCTTTTTTTTAAGTTTTTGTTTTCACAAAACTTTCAATTTTTACCATATTGGATTCATTTTTGACTTTTTTAACCAATCAGATCGCACGATTTTGCTTACGTGTCAAAATCAACTGTTCTGATTAGTCCAATTTTTTTCTATAAGATCAAATCTTATAGAAAACTTCGAAATGATGTAATTCTTTTATTATGTAAAAGATGTCAAACCTAACATTTATCAAATGCTTTTAACTATTCATAAATTATTCAATGAATATTACTGTAATATACATTAGTAGTCCTTGAATAACATACATTATTAGTCTTTGATGATTACTTTTTTATTACTAACTCCGTCCCAAAATAAGTGTCCAGTTTGACTTTAAAAGTCAAACCGGTTCAACTTTGACCTTAACTATTTTTGAGTGTGTTATATAATATTTGATGCAAAATATATAAATGGATTGAGTTTCAAGTGTATGTTTCATTGGTATAATTTTCACCAAATATTATATAACAAAAATAATAATATTTAAAATCAAAGTTGAACCAGTTTGACTCAGAAAAATCAAACTGAACACTTATTATGGGACGGAAGGAGTGCATGTTAGCCCTTTGACTTTTTAGTAACATGCATTTTTAATCCATAGAAGTTACTATCTTTTTAGTGCGTGTTAGTCATTTGTTCTCTTTTTTTGTTCTTCCATTAGTGATTCGGTTTTCATTGTTAATTATTCTCTTTATATTATTAGTCCCTAAAATGTATAGTTTTTAGGTTTTGTTTGTTAGTCTTTTCGTTAGTCATTGTGTTTTTATTGTAAGTCTTTAATTTTATTAAGAAATAACTATTATTTCCATTGTAAGTCTCTCATTTTTATAAGTAATAACTATCATATTTCGTTTACGTAAAATCTTAGTAAGATGAAATATGTAGTTATCTACCATGAGTTTATAGTTAAGGGCAGTAGCTTGCTAATTAACCCATATTTAAATGGATATTTATGCATTTTATTTTCTAATGAATAGTTTTCGTTGTTAGTTTTTTTATTTCTTTACATTATTTGTCAAATTTACATTATATGTACCCGCGCAAAGCAGCGGTTTCGGGTGTGTGTAAATTAGAATGTTATTGGATTAATAGAGAGTGAGGTCTTCTTGTTGCTTATCTATCTTTTTCTCGTCAATTTTGACACGTGCATCTCAACCTTATGATCAACAAAAAAAATTATGTACTTACAACCATAAAATATCAGTGTGATTGTAAAGTAATCTTACTTTTCTATATGTTACAAATCTATGTGCAAGTGGTGTAAGTAGTCTTTAAAGTTCAAACGACGGTAGAGACCAATTGTATTGTTGTGTCAAATAGTTGATAGGAGTTTGGCATCTTTTCTTCTTCTTTACTTTTGATTAATTTCAAATTCAAATCACTTATATTTTATTTTTTTAAACATTGGGATTCCTTAATAATCCAAAGATCAATAAAAAATAATACTTAAGGGTAGCAACAACAAACAATATTTACCAACACTATTAAGAACATAAAATCATTTCTCAAAAAAACAAATCAAGAAAAAATCATAACAAGAGTAAATGTATCGTATAAATACCATTTCATGTCCCAATTTAAGATCTTACAAAACCTTTCATACAAAAGCATGCTTGGCCATGAGTAAATATATGTATTGTATATATATATTGAAGTGTCCAAAAACTAAATTGATAAAATTTAAAATAAAACAAAAAATATATAATAAAAGAAAGTTAGGAAAAGACATTCGTTTGGTTTTTGTCACCCACGTCACGTGACTTACTGCTACCAAACAAAACTATGTTTTATTATCATCTCTTTCCACAATGAGTTCTTCCTCTTCCCCCAATAGTTTTTTCATATTTTTCACATCTCAACAAAATAGTTTTTACATCCTAAAAATTAACGAAAAATCATTCACTTTGAATTTGAAGAAGATAGACACTTTCAAGGAGAAGAGGAGAGGGAAAAGTTCAACAAATTTGAACAACGATTTTTTCCGGCGAGGGGCACCCTCGTGCCCCCTGTGGCTCCGCCTCTGCATCTCACTCTAAC
>BQNB010050337.1:9704-41557 GCA_026074375.1 Tanacetum coccineum | reverse complement strand
TGCGTATTTTTGGCTATGGACTAACACCTGCAGGTTAAGCATATTGGATACCTGATGTTGAATGCTTCACCTCTGAAGTCCTATTTGAGATGAAGTTAATGTTTTTAAGTTGTTGTATAATTATTGAAGACAGAGTTAATACTGTTAGACATCTCTTAATACTGCTAGGGAGAAAATTAGTACTGTCCGGCAAAAGATAGTACTGATGAGATATCATAAGAGCCAAGGTTACAACTGTTGAGCAAATACTTAACCCTTGAAGCATTATTTAAGGGGAGGCTACTTATTTCAATATACAGTCAAAGCATGGATGGAAGGATATGTAATATCAAAAGTGTGTTAAAAAGAATCAAAAACATCTAGGCATGTCAAAAGAGGTCGGGACACCAAGATACCTCAGTCTAGTGGTCCCCCTGTAAAGGTTGGTGATGAGGCTGTCCATAAGGAGTTGGGTGACAGAATGGAAAGGGCTGCCACTACTGCTTCTAGCTTAGAAGCAGAGCAGGACAGTGGTAACATAAATTAAGACCCAATCCATGGCAACACTTAATGGATCAAGTTCTTAGGAAATTGGTTCAGGTAGTGGTCACAGGTGCCAAGATACCATATTGAGGTATTTGGATGCTCAAACTAGGTTTGAGACTACATCTAAACAGTCTAATGATCGATCTCTCTCAAGAGGTTACACACTTAGAAGTGGGGAGGACAGTCTGAAACTATTGGAATTGATAGAACTTTGTACAAAACTGTCAAATATGTTGCATAAAAACAGAAAGAGTGATTTGGTGAGCCAAAAGAAATGAGAGATTAAGTGAGCTTAAAAATAGAAAGAGAGATGTGTGAATAAAAACATAAATGAGTGATTATGTGAGCAAAAAGAATTAAGAGATATTATGAGCATAAAAACAGAAAGAGAGCTTGTGAGAATCAAATTTGATGATGAAAATTACTTTTTGGAATGAAATTTGGGTAATTACTGGTGTATTAAAACTTAATGTTGTTACTCTTAGGTTATTAGGTTACTTACTACTGTTAGGCATAGCATAGTGCTGCTAGTTTAAGTTAATGCTGCTAGGCCTATTTTAGTGCTGCCAGCTCAAGTTAATGCTACTGAGGGTGATTATATAAATACTTCGATTCAGGGTTTCATTTGATTCTTTATTCAATTTCAATCATTCAAATACTCTCTAACCATAGACCCTAACTTAATTTCATCTTTGATCATCAAAACACAACATAATGTCAACCCTAACTTTTGCTGACACTCATAACATGGTCGTCTTCTTGGAAAATCCCGCTGAAAGTGATGGGTTTCATGAGATTATTGATTTTCTGAATGCTAACCAAATTCGTTATGCATTGACTATAAATCCTACTATCTACACATCTTGCATTGAACAGTTCTGGGCATCCGCAAAGGCAAAAACAGTTAATAGTGAACGTCAGTTACAAGCCCTAATTGATAAGAAGAAGGTGATCATCATGGAGACAAGCATTAGAAGTGATCTTTACTTAGAAGATGCAGGAGGTACTGATTGTTTTCCAACTACTACAATTTTTAAAGAACTGGCAAGGATGGGGTATGAAAAACCTTCTCAAAAGCTTACATTTTATAAAGCTTTCTTTTCTTCGCAATAAAAGTTCTTAATTCATACCATTACATAATGCCTTAGTGCCAAATCCACTGCATGGAATGAATTCAGTAGTACAATGGCCTCTTTAATCATATGCTTGGCTACAAACCCAAAATTTAATCTGTCTAAGTACATTTTTGATGTTATGGTGAAACACTTAGATAGAGGGGTTAAATTTCTGATGTATCTACCATTTCTACAAGTTTTCATTAATCTAAAGAGCATCGATTTGTGTTATGGTAACTTCACAAAAGAAGATTTATGTTAACCCTTCACAAACAAAGAAAATATTTGCCAATATAAAAAGAGAAGGAAAGGATTTTTTTGTGAGGATAACACCTTTGTTTGCAACAATGATGATTTAAGCTAATCAGGAAGAGGGTGTAGATTCTGGCATTCCTACTAATTCTCACCAGACACCCATTACTACTCAACCATCATCCTCTATATCTCAGAAGAAACAGTCCAGGAGGGAACAGAGGAAGGACACTGCTGCTATCAGAGGGACACTACAAAGATGACAGTGTTCCTACACCTTTTAATGATCCACCTCTTAGTGGTGAGGATAGCATGCAACTATCAGAATTAATGCTTTTGTGTACTAACTTACAAAAACAGGTTCTTGATTTAGAGAAGGAAAAGGATGCTCAAGCTAAGGAGATTGCTGGTTTAAAGAAGAGGGTCTAAAAGTTAGAAAGTCAAAAGAAATCAAGAACTATAAGGTTAAGAAGATTAAGGAAAGTTGGTGAAATATTGCGGGTGAATTTCTCTGAGGATAAGGAGAGTTTGGGTGCCCAAGAAGATGCATCCAAACAGGGGAGGATTGTTGATGAAACCCAGGGGAGGTCAGATGATGCAGAAATGTTTGATACAGATGATCTTCATGGTGATGAGGTGATTATGGATATGGCAGTTGGTGAGAAACAAGAGAAAAGTGCAAAAGTTGATCAAAGAGAGGTTGGTACTGCAGTTGAAGATAGTGATGCCCCTACAATTCCAGTTTCTACTGCTGATGAAGGAGTTACTGCTGCCAAGATTGATGAAATTACTCCTATCAGTGCTCCAACAACAGTTATTGATGAATTAACTTTGGCTCAAACTCTTATTGAAATCAAAGCAGCTAAACCTAAAGTTGTTACTACTGCTGCTACAACAACAACTATAAGACCCAAGGCTAGAGGGGTAGTTCAAGAGCCAAGTGAATTCAGAACAACAACATCATCTTCACAAGCATCACAACCTTCAAAGATTAAAGACAAAGGCAAAGCAATCATGATTGAGCCTGAAGTACCTCTAAAAAGGAAAGATCAAGTTGCTCTTGATGAAGATTTGGCAAGAAATCTTCAAGCTCAGTTGGAGGCTGAATTTATAGAAGAAGAAAGGCTTGCAAGGAAAAAGGAAGAAGAAGCCAACATAGCTTTGATTGAGTCATGGGATAATACACAAGCTATGATGGAGGCAGATTTTAAGTTAGCTCAGAGGCTACAAACAGAAGAACAAGGAGAGATAACTATTGAAGAAAGATCAAGACTGTTTGTAGAGCTTATGAACAAAAGAAAGAAACACTTTGCAATGCTAAGAGCTGAAGAGAAAAGAAGAAAGCCACCAACTAAAGCTTAAAAGAGGAATCTAATGTCTACCTATCTCAAAAACATGGGTGGATACAAACATAATCAGTTGAAGAGCAAGAGCTATGAAGAGATTCAGAAGTTGTTTGATAATGAAATAAGGAGAGTAAATACTTTTATTCCTATGGATTCTGAGGTAGTAAAAAGCAAAAAGGGAACAGAAGAAAGTTCTAAAGGAACAGAGGATGAAATGAAATCTGATAAGTCAAAGAAGGCAGAAAGTAGTGAGGAGAAAGCTAAAGGCAGCAGAAAGAAGATACTTGGTAAGAAAAGAGCAGGGAAAGAGCAACAACAAGAATCTTCAAAGAGACAAAGAATGGAGGATGATAAATAGACAGATGAGCATGAAGAAGTTGAAGTATATGATGAAGTTGAGCTAAAAAAGCATCTGATGATAGTAAAAGATGATGATATAGCAATTGATTCTATACCACTTGCTACCAAACAACCAGTGATTGTTGAATACAAGATTATTAAAGAAGGGATATTGGCACATTATCAATTGATAAAAGCTGATGGAAGTTCCAAGAGATATTCTTCCATAATTAGGATGCTTCAAGGTATTCACAAAGAAGACTTGGAGACTCTTTGGAAGTTGGTCAAAACAAAATATGGTGATACAGGGCCTAAAGATTAACATGAAAGAGTATTGTAGGGTGATTTAAAAGTTATGTTTGAACCAAACATAAAGAGTGATGTATGGAGAAGTCTACAAGGATACAAAGTGACTATATAGAAGTTATTTGATTCATGTGGAGTGCACTTTATAAGGTTTGGAAATGTGCACATCTTTATGTTAGTTGAAAAGAGATATCCCCTCATACTAATAACAATCACAAATATGCTAAACAAGAAACTTCAAACTGATTATTGGAATAAGATTCTATCACTTATCAAGGTTATGGTAAGCAGCAAAAAGGATCAAATAAAAGGGGTTCGAATGCATCTTCCTTGATAGTGATGAAGACTTTTCAAAAAGAAACTTAAAGATTCAGATGATGAACATCAAGTTTAGGGGAGGATTGTTAGGACTTAAAATACTTCAAGGATTATTAGAGTTACTACTGCTCAGGTACATAATGGAAATTATGCTAAGTAGTTAGTACTGGTAGTGTAAAAGTTACCACTGCTAGTTACTACTGTTAGTATAATTTAGTACTGTTAGTATAAAGTTACTACTGTTAGTTAAAGTTAAGACTGCTCAGAGTTAAAGACTAAAATATAAGCTAAGTAGTTAGTTCTGCTAGTAGTAATGTTAAGACTGCTAGTACATGTTACTACTGTGAGTATATATTAGTACTGCTAGTACTAATGTTACTACTGCTTATGTTTATTAGTACTGCTGGTACAAAAGTTTATGCTGCTGGATTACAACTACTAGAAGACTTACTACTGTCAAGAGGATAAAGTCGGTTTAAAGAGATAAAGATTGTTTGGAGAACAAGAATACTTGTGAAGATAAGTATTGAGATATTTTTGTACAAGATATGTATAATGTATTTGTTTAAGAGATTACGTTTATGTTTAGAAAAGATTATGATATCTTAGGAATGTATTGTAAGCCGACTAGGACTCCTTAGTCTATAAAAGGAGGTCCTAGGGCATTAGTTGAGATATAAGTTTTGATAGTTGTCAAGTCAATTTAGAAAAGCTTCAAGGTTGTAAACTCTAGTACTGGTGAAGAGTACTCGTATTATTAATCTAATAATATTGGAGCGTTTGGTTTTATTCATTGTTCATTCACAATTACTGTTTTATTCATAATACTTCTAGATATTAAGGTGTAGATTCCGCATACACTTTAGTATACATACAAAGTTTCTACAACAAGTTATTTTGGATTTATCCAAGGTAATTTAACCTTAGACAAGCTAAGGAATCGATCAAGGATTGGGATCAACAGGCTCCTCCCAAAAGTAGTGTTTGAGGTCAGAGAAAAAATTATTCTTTTGTTGGTACGTCATTCCTTTTGGTATAATATTACCGACTAGGTAGTTTGCCAAGTCTGCAAACCATGGTTCAACTTTGGTATGGATTTCCATAAGAGTTTCTCTGAGAAAGTTATCATCGACTTTACTGTCATCGCTTGTTTCATCATTTTCAATTCAAGATAAATAGTCGGCTGCAACATTTTCTGTTCCTTTTCTGTCTTTGATTTCTATGTCGAATTCTTATAGAAGTAAGATCCATCGAATAAGGCGTGGTTTAGCATCTTGCTTCTTGAATAAGTGCCTTAAAGTTGAATGATCAGTATGAACAATAGTTTTAGAGAGAATAAGATAGGATCTGAATTTATCAAATGCAAAAACTACAGCCATAAGTTCTTTTCCAGTTACGGTGTATTTTTGTTGAGCTGGGTTAAGGATTTTGCTTGCGAAATATATTGGGTGAAAGTGTTTACCATCTTTTTGACCTAAGACGGCTCCAACTGCAAAATCACTAGCATCACACATAAGTTCAAATGAAAATTTCCAATTTTGGCTTACGATTACAGGAGCACATGTGAGTTTCTCTTTCAATAATTCAAATGCTTTTTGACATTCATCATCGAATTCAAATAAAGTAACTTTTTTGAGTAGCTTAGTTAGAGGTCGAGCAATTTTTAAGAAGTCTTTAATGAAACGTCGGTAAAAACCGGCATGTCCGAGAAAGCTTCTAACACCTTTGATATTAGTAGGGGTGGAAGTTTTAAGATTACGTCGATTTTTGCTTTGTCGACTTCAAGTCCGGTGATAGACACCTTGTGTCCGACCATAATTCCTTCTTTGACCATGAAGTGACATTTTTCCCATAAGGACAAAGTGAGCATCTTTACAATGTTAGAGCATTTTATCAAGGTTGTTTAAGCATATGTCAAAAGATTTTTCAAATACAGAAAGATCATCCATTAATACTTTGACGGATTCTTCGATCATATCGTGAAAGATTGCCAACATACACCTTTGGAATGTGACAAGAGCATTACATAGACTGAAAGGCATTCACCTATAAGCATATGTTCCAAAAGGACATGTGAATGTTGTTTTCTCTTGATCATTAGGATCGATAGGAATTTGAAAATATTCAGAAAAACCATCGAGGAAACAGAAATATTTATTTCCTGCTAGTCTCTCTAGCATTTGATCCATAAAAGTTAAGGGAAAATGATCTTTTATGGTTGCTTCATTGAGTTTATGATAACCGATGCATACTCGCCAACCCGTAACGGTTCTTGTTGGAACAAGTTCATCATTTTCATTGGTGACAACTATAATACCACCTTTCTTTGGTACACAGTGGATAGGACTAACCTAAGGACTATCGGCAATTGGATAAATTATACCGGTATCCAAGAGTTTCATGATTTCTTTTTTAACAACTTCTTGCATGTTTGGATTTAACCTACTTTGTTTTTTGACAACGGGTTTCTTGTCATCAAGAAGTTATATCTTGTGGTGCAGAATGATGGACAAATACCAAGAATGTTAGTTGTTTTCTAAGCAAAGGCTTGCTTGTGCTTTTTAAGGACAGATATGAGCTTGTTTTTCTTTTCTTTGGTAAGCTAAGATGAGATGATAACAGGAAGAAAAGAAGGTTCTTTTAAGAATACGTATTCCAGATTATTAGGAAGAGGTTTAAGTTCGAGATCCATAGGAGGTTCTTCAAGAGATGTTTTGAATTTATAATCCGTATTGATAGTGATTTTCTCGAATGGTGGGTCTTCGGTGTCGGATTCAGAGTCGGAGTTTTCATCGGCAGTCATTGCTATGAATTCATCAAATTCAGCGAAGATTTCTTCTTCGAGAAGGGTTCCTTCGATGGAATGAAGGATTTTACTGCCTTCGTCTAAAAGAGCGTCAAAATCTTCCTCTAAGATTTCATCAATAACATCGATGCTGAAACAGGTATCATCGTTTGAGTAAGAGTGTTTCATCGCAGAATCGATATTAAAAATCATT
This sequence comes from Tanacetum coccineum, assembly GCA_026074375.1. NCBI lineage: Eukaryota > Viridiplantae > Streptophyta > Magnoliopsida > Asterales > Asteraceae > Tanacetum > Tanacetum coccineum. The sequence continues at coordinate 34,357 of BQNB010050337.1, read as the reverse complement.
CGTTCAGTTCCAACTCCAAGATTGAGTTGTTTCTGTTTAACTCGAATAACTGCATCAGCAGTGTGAAGAAATGGTCATCCCAAATGAGGGGAACTTTACTATCTTCTTCCATTTCTAGGATAACGAAATCGGCAGGAAAGGTGAATTTACCAACTTCAACGAGCATATTCTCAGCTATTCCAATAGGGTATTGGAATGATTTATCGGCTAATCTTACGCTCATTTTGGTAGGTTTTAGATTTTCGAGTGCTAATTTCGCATATAGTGAATATGGCATAAGGTTAATGCTAGCACCAAGATCGGCTAAGGCATTGCAGGAGAAAGTTTTATTGAAATTGCATGGAATTAGAAAACTTCTGGGATCTCCGAGTTTAGGTGGAACTTTGTTTTGGATCATTGCTAAACTTTCATTGCTTAAGAAAACGACAGAGATTTGTTCGTATATTAGGATAAGCATGGTTTGTCACCCACGAAGCGCTTGTTTATTAATGAGTCACTAAGCTTAACTCAAATCCCTGAATTCATTGGTCCATGGGGAAAGTTTGGAGATTCGGGACAACCATCGGTGGTATGTCCCCTCCAAAGTAGTGTTTAAGTCTATGACCATTCACCTTGAAGTTTGGCCCGTCGGTTTGAGATAACTCGACGGTGCCATAAGGGAATACTTGGGTAACGGTGAATGGTCCAGTCTAGCAGGTCTTGAGCTTGCCTGAGAAAATCTTTAATCTAGAATTGAAGAGGAGGACTCGATCACCAACGTTGAAAACACGGTTCTTGATCTTGGAGTCATGGATCCTCTTTGTTTTCTCTTTGTAGATCAAAGAGTTTTCATAGGCCTGATCACAAAGTTCATTTAATTCATTCATTTGAACTTTTCGGTGATCACCCGCGGTAACAAGGTCATAATTGCAATGCTTTAAGGCCCAATAGGCCTTATGCTCGAGCTCGATGGGTAGATGACAAGCCTTTCCGTACACAAACTTGTAAGGAGTACACCCGATGGGTGTCTTAAATGCGGTACGGAAGGCCCACAAGGCGTCATCTAAATTATCGGACCACGAAGCACGGTGTTCGCCTATGGTCCTTTCCAGAATGCGTTTTAAACCACGATTTGAAACCTCAACTTGCCCACTTGTTTGTGGGTGATACGCGGTGGAGAGACGGTGAGTAACTCCGTATTTAAGCATGACCTTTGCAAACTGGTCATTGCAAAAATGGGTACCGCGATCACTAATGATAGCACGAGGGGTCCCAAATCGGGCGAAGAGAGATTTTAAAAATTTACAAACAACTCGGGCGTCATTGGTGGAGAGCGCTTTTGATTCAACCCATTTCGACAAGTAATCGACGGCCACGAGTATATATTTGTTCCCTCGTGAAGAATGGAACAGGCCTATGAAATCGATACCCACACGTCAAAAGATCTCCGCAAACTTGAATAGCTTTGTGAGGCATTTCTCATGTTGCGAGATTTTTCCCTAACGTTGACAAGCGTCACAGCGTGTGACCAAGTCATGGGCATCACGGTTAATATGGTAGGCCAAAAGAATCCTGAGTCAAAAACTTTCTTGGCGGTGTAGTTGGCACCATGATGTCCTCCGGTGGGACCATTATGGCAAGCTGTGAGGATATCAACAGCTTCTTGGCCATAAAACTCACCGCACAGCATCTCTTGATACGACATCTTAAACAAATAGGGGGTCATCTCAAAATTAATGCTTAGTCTTTAAAGTATTTATTTCTTTTGTTGGACGACATCCCCTTCACAATAAAATTCCCCGCATGGTAATTTGCAATGTCGGCAAACCATGGGGTACTCGAATCACCACGAAATGTAACCATCCCAAGTGTCTTGAGAGGAAATGTTTTCGTAATTTCCTTTTTCTCGAGATCACTTTGATGGGGATTTTCTAGTCTTGATAAGTGGTCGGCCGCGAAATTCTCTGCTCCTTTTTTTATCACGAATAATAATATCGAATTCTTGGAGAAGAAGAATTGACTCGATTGATAATATATATAGTATATAAATATTTATATAGTTTTTTATATTATATTATATATTATATATATAATATTTATATATTTTTAATACATTTATATATATATATAATATATAAGCAAACACTCAACCAATTACTTTGCACAAGGAAAATGGGGGCTTAAAAGTTCACCAATTAAATATATATGTAGCCGGAAGTATGATTCCCGGGTCGTTTTGTCCCAACGAGGCTTGAATGGAAAATCGAATGACGGAGTGATGATTGATGTTTGAATATGACAAGGATATGATGAGTTTTCTATTTCTACCAATCAAATATACAAAAACGATTAAATAAAACCTAAAAACGAAAGCTATATAACTTAAAACCTAAAACGGGCACGAAAAACGAGGGCTAAAAACCTAAATTTTTTATAAAAATTAACTACGTGGAGAAAAAAGTGCAAGAAATTTAACAAATTAAAGCCTAAATTTTATCTAATGGTGTAAAGCTAATCAACTAATTAAAACTAAACCTAACTAATAATTAAACTAAAACTAACAAGGACTAACAATGGACTAACGACAGGGACTATTTGTGACAAAAGACCAAAATAAATTCTTTTTTTCCTACCCTGAACCCAAATCCCGATTTTAGTCCAAGTCCTCAAAAAGTGGTTTTTGGGGGGGGGAGGGGGGTTGATTTTATAAAAGTCGTTTTAGCCAAAACGCCAAAACACGAAAAGTTTTCACAACATGTTTTTAAGCAACTTTAATAAAGACACCTTGCGAAAATAAGCATTTTATAAGCTCCAAAAAAACCAAATAAGCTGCTGATTGCAGAAAGTTGCTTAAACTTTTGGTTTTTGGTATTTTGGACACTACAAACTCAAAATAAGCTCAAATGCAAAAATGGAGAGATGTTTTGGAAGTTTATATGTTGCTTAATTTTGATTCCATAAAGCTTTTCTCAACCAAACCAATTAAACTTAACTCATTTTGCAATCAAAAAGTAGTAAACTCTACTTTTTCTTTAAATAAGCCAATTCAAATAAGCTAAAATCACCAATATGCCAAAATGGAAAAGTGGGCTTTGGAAATAAGCTCACTAAGAGTCCTTATTATTCCCACCTATTCTCTTTTTTAAATAAGCCACTGAAATAAGCACAATGAGCACAAAGGACATCACTTACTATTTTTTGGGATTTTAATGAAATACAGCATTTTAGACCTAAAATAAAGCTACTGATAATTAAGGCTATAAAACTTTAAACAAACCTCAATAGATTTTGTTCACCCTCAATGTGCTTATGTCAAAAAAATCATACCTAACACCTAATCTAATATCCTAAAAGTGAGGATAAAAATTGGTGAACTACGGTACTAACTAAAAGTTAGTTACCGCTAGCTTTATAAAGTGAGTACCGCTTGTTCTAAGTTAGTCCGCTAGTTCTAAAAACCTCTTAAAGTTTATCAAAAGTCATTTTTTTCAAGTGATTGGATTCTAATTGTTAAAATAAAATATCTAAATGACAAAAAATAAGGTATTATGAACAGATTTCAATCAGTGATAAGCACTTAATAGCTAAATTAATCTAACAGTATTAACTCAAACTAACAGTTTTTATTAAATGATTAACAGTTACTAACTAATTAAGTTGCATCATCATTTTTAAACTAATCATAGTAGATAGCACTAAACATTCTGATAAAGCACAAATAAGTAAACATAAGTAACAAACAAGCACTATAAGCAGTTCTATAGCAAATAAGAAAAGTAAGAAAAAGAGAAACTTACAACACCCTTGCTCAAAACAGGGTCAAACAAAGAATCTACAAGCTTTAGCTTGTATAAAACAAGCTAGTAGTGTCCATAAGCCCATCCGAACTGGGCTTATCATTCCATAAACTAAGTTGTGGTGTATTTAGAGGGGGAATGATTCTTGTTATTTCTCTTAACTACTTATCTTTTTTTTCCTTTTAATAAACAAAAACAGCTTATAAACAAGCTCCTTTGAAAGCTTTTCAAATGCAATTAGGCACTAGTTAGCAAGTGAGAACTTGGGAATTTAAAATTGGATTTAACATAAAATCTCAACACTTTATTAAACTTGGAAATTTAGTTACAAAGCTGAAAGAAAAAAGTACAAATAGCTGAAATGACTGAAAATTAAGCTAAGATTTTCTAAGATATTAAAAACTAAAAACTAACTCTCTAACTTGGGTTACAATGGCCCTATTTAGATATAAACGAAATTATAGGTCTTTGTTTCTTGGACTCTCTTCTCTGCTTTCTTCTGGTTCTTTGTAGAGTATAAACCAAGTGTGTTTGTTGTGTGAGGTGATTCTAAAACAATATCTCAGCCTTTTAATTTCTTTTGTGCTTCTTTGGTCAAATCACAGCCATCGAAAAGTTGGAAAGTGGTGAGGGATTGCCAACATGGCACTTATACAGCTGGGGGGGGGGAATAGAGGAGTGGTTGAAATGATTTTTCTAGGGTGTTGAGTGTTTTGCAGGGAGAAGGTATGGGAAGACATCCCTACTCTGTACCTGGGTTTTGTTTGGGCGGGAAAGATGGAGTTTGGGGAGGTTGGCAGCTTTGGCCCCTCATTTCTTATAACAAACTTCGCCCGGTTTGCAATTTCAACCCTTGTCTTTTAACTCTTGTAATACAACTTGAGGTTTGGCAGTTTTAGTCCCTTAAGTTGTATTTTCTTCATGTGGCTGACTTTTGACTTTGACTGACTTTGGCTTCGGATTGACTTTGGCTTCGGATTGACTTTGTCTTTTCCATCCCGTGCTTGGTTTGGTCGTTTTTGGCTTTCTTTTTGAATATCTGTTCCTGCACAATTCAAATGCAAAACATACAAATACAATGTATCTTTGGTACGTTTTTAGTCTTTTAAGTCCGTTTTTAATAGAAAATGGTATGTGTAATTAAGCACATACTAAAATTTAGTGGTAAAAACGGGATTACTTGATAACAACGGCTGCAGGCAAAATTAAATTGAAGATCCCCCTATACTAGAACTAAATATCGTCCTCGATGTTTTAAAAAGGGCACCTACGTAAATCTAAGGCCGTTTATGAAGTGTGCCAAAAGATAAAACGTTAGTCGATTAGATTTGGATACTGGATTCTCAAAATGAAGCTGAGGATGCGAAACTCTTGATAAAAATACAAGCACGGGAGTCTTCACAATCCTGGCAATCCTGGACAATTAACAACACAAACACGAAACACGGGTAATGAAAGAGGCGAGCCTCCACACAACAAGTAAACACTTATTCATTTTTACACAATACTACGATAAGCATGGGGTGCCTCCCACGAAGCGCTTGTTTAAGGTCGCTATGCTTGACCCGTCCCCTGATTTTATTGGTCCATGGGGAATGTCTGGAGATCTGGGACTACCAATTGTGGTACGTCCCCTCCAAAGTAGTGCTTCAAATGGTGACCATTTACTTTGAAATTTGGCCCGGAGTTTTGATACTCGCAGTGCCATATTGGAAAAACTTGGGGTTACATTGGAATGGTATCCACTCGAGGGGTTTAAGCTTGCCCGAGAAATCTTAAACTAGAGTTATAAGGAGGAGGACTCGGATCAATACGTTGAAACGCGGTTTTTGATTTGGAGTCATGGATTCTCTTTGTTTTTCTTTGTATAATTGAAGAATTTCTCGTAGGCCATGGATCACGGAAGCTCATTAAGTTCGTTCGAGTTGAACTTTCCTGTGATCACACGCGGTTTTTGATATCCAAAAAAAAGTTGTATGCTTAAGGGCCCAGTAAGCTTTTCGTGCTCGAGCTAGATCGGAAGATGACATGCCTTCACATACATAAACTTGTATGGAGTGAACCGATTGGGTGTTTTTTAAGCCTGTGCGGAAGCAAAGTGCATAATCTAATTTATCCGACCAAGAGGCACGATTTTCGCCCACGGTCCTTTCAAGAATTCGTTTCAAACCACGATTGGATACCTCAACTTGTCCACTTGTTTGTGGATGATACGCGGTGGAGAGACGATGAGTGACTTCGTATTTAAGCATGACCTTTGCAAATTGGTCATTGCAAAAATGGGTTCCGCGATCACTTATGATTGCACAAGGGGCACCGAATCTGGCGAAGAGAGATTTAAGAAATTTGCAAACTACTCGGGCGTCATTGGCCACGAGTATATATTTGTTCCCTCTTGAAGACGGGAACGGCCCCATAAATTCAATGCCCCATATGTCAAAGATTTCGCAAACTTGGATAGAGTTTTGAGGCATCTCATCACGTTGCGAAATTTTGCCTTGACGTTGACAAATGTCACATCGGGTGACAAAGTCGTGGGCATCCTTGTAGATCGTGGGCCAATAAAATCCTGAATCAAAGATCTTTTTAGCGGTGTAATTGGCACCGTAGTGTCCCCCGGTGGGTCCATTATGGGAAGCTTTAAGAATGTCGAAAGCTTCTTGCCCTGAAACACAACGCCTAATTACTTGGTCAGCACAGATCTTGAATAGAAAGGGGTCGTCCCAAAAGTAGTGTTGGGACGTTTGAAAACTTTCTTTTCTGCTGAGACGACATTCTTTGATCACAAAATATTCCCAGCATGGTAGTTTTCAAATCGGACAAACCTTGGGGCTTATCATCACACGTAAGGTAACTATACCAGTGTTCCGAGAGGAACATGTTTTTGTATGTCCTTTTTCTCTGAGCTTCACTTATGATGGGGATTTACAAGTCTAGAAATGTGGTCTGTCGGCGAGATTTTTGCTTTTTTTATCACGGATAACGACATCAAATTTTGGAGCTGCAAAATCCAGCCCCCAGGCAATCTTGCTTAGCAAGCATGTATTTGAGAGCGAATGGTCCCTATTACACTATGCTTTGGACAAGACAAGATATGGTGGAATTTCTCGAAAGATAACTACGGCAAGGTAATTTCTTTTTCGTAGTAAGTGTAATGTGCTTGAGCCTCAGTCATAGTTTTGCTTGCATAGTGTATTGGTTGGAAGTGCTTGGTCTTACGTTGCCCTAGGACTGCCCCAACAGCAAAATCACTTGCATCACACATGATTTCAAAGGGCAAGTCCCAATCGGGAGCAACTAGAATTGGAGCCTGTGTTAACTTCATCTTGAGGGTTTCAAATGCTTCGATGCATTCCTCAGAGAAAAATAGGATAAAAAATGGGGTTTATTTTTTCAAGGAGGTGGGTCATAGGCCGGGCGATTTTGGAAAAATCCTGAATAAATCGTCGGTAGAATCCGGCGTGACCGAGAAAACTGCGAATACCCTTCACGGTAGTGGGATGAGGCAATTTTGCAATGACATCAACTTTTGATTTATCAACCTCGATCCCAGACTTAGAAATCTTATGCCCAAGGACTATTCCTTCCTTGACCATAAAGTGGCATTTTTCCCAATTTAGCACAAGATTGGTGTCTTCACACCTTTGGAGCATTTTGTCTAAATGGGAAAGGCAGGAGGAGAAAGAATCACCGAAAACTGAGAAATCATCCATGAAGACTTCCATGGTTTTCTCAATCATATCGTGAAAGATTGCAACCATACACCTTTGGAACGTGCCCGGTGCATTGCATAACCCAAAAGGCATGCGACGATAGGCAAATGTCCCGTAAGGGCAGGTGAAGGTAGTCTTCTCTTGATCAAGTGGGTCAATTGGGATCTGAAAGTAGCCGGAGAATCCGTCCAAAAAGCAATAGTACTCATTTCCGGCTAATCTTTCAAGCATCTGATCCATGAATGGTAAAGGGAAATGGTCTTTACGAGTTGCATCATTGAGTTTTCGGTAATCGATGCAAACTCGCCATCCCGTAACCAACCTAGTGGGTATTAACTCATTTTCTTCATTTTTTACCACGGTTATGCCTCCCTTCTTAGGGACACAATGAACCGGGCTTACCCAGGGACTGTCAGAGATAGGGTAAATTAACCCTGCATCAAGAAGTTTGATAACTTCTTGCTTAATAACCTCATGGATTTTGGGGTTAACCCTTCTCTGATGTTGAACTACGGGTTTGGCATTTTCCTCCATCAGAATCTTATGGGTGCAAAATTGTGGATCTATCCCCTTAATATCAGCTATCTTCCAAGCTATGGCATGTTTGTGTGACTTAAGAACCTTGATTAGGGCGGTTTTATCCTCATCTTTTAAGTTTTTAGCGATTATGACGGGTAATTTGTCATTACCCTCCAAAAACGCATACTCAAGATGGGATGGTAAGTCTTTGAGTTCAAGGTCGGGAGGATCTTCACATGAGATTTTAAATCTCTTTCAGGTATATAATTTCCACAAACCTGTGACGGAGGAGAATGGTCACTATTGATCACACTTACACAATTCCTCAAGGTAAAACAGTATCTCCCTCAGAATCATAATGCCGTCAACACCGTGGTATTGAATCATCAGTCAAGGAAATGCATCTGATCTCTCATTAGAAAATCACTTTCTCCGAAAGGTGAAAGATGGAGAGCGAAGAATCGATCATAAGGTCGACGTAAGAAGTGGGATTGCCACTTTCAGAAATTTCAAGTACTTCTTGAACATATTCTTTACAAGCAATGTCATAACATCGACTCGGTTTAACCGATTCAATGATATTAGTAGGAAAAAGTCTTAGTATCCTGATTCGTGGGGATAGTATATATATAAAATACTGGCAAATCCAAACTCTTTACCCTTGACAAAGAAAAGTCAAGACCTACTTAGAAATAAAATATATTAGAATCAATGATAAAAAGATTCCGGAAGAATAAATTCCGGTCGTATAGTCCCCCAACGAGGCTGCAATTGAAATTTATCCTGGTTTGATGAGAAATTGAATGATGGAGAATATATGATATGAACACTGATATAATTACAACTAAAATTAATTAAATAAAATCTAATTTATTCTACGGGAAACAAATATAGGAAATAGGGATCTTAAAAACTACGGGAAACAAAATTAGTTATAAGGAAATCCTAAAATTAAATCTAAATTAAATACGGGGAACAGAATAAGGTATCGGGAAACCTAAATATTAAAAATTAAGAAAAATAAATGCTAAATTAAATTAAAATTCAAAATTAAATTCTAATTAACTTAACTTGAAAAATAAAGAAAACTAGAACTAAAACGGAGGTCGTTTGAATGCTAAACGAAAAGAAACGGTAAAACGCACCCGGTAAAAACGGGTCTAAAACTGAAATTTAAGACAAATTAAGCCTACACTAAATTTTATATTTTTCCTAGACACTAAATGACAAAAGAAAATTTTATAAAAAAGAAAAATATTTTTTTTTTCTTTTTTGGATTTTTTATGAATTTTTAAAGATTAAAAACTAGTTAAAACTAAGAAAATAGAAAAAGACAAAAAATAAAAGTTATAAAAATTCTGAAAAAATAAAATTAAATAAAGAAAAAGTTAACAATTCTAAAAATATGAAAATGCCCAAATTTTACTGATTTAAATAAAAGTAATTAAACTAATTAGATTTAAACCTAAATTAATTATTTAATTAACCTAAAGTCTAATGGCTGTTAAACTAAAGGACTAACAGTGTAAAGCAACAAGGACAAACGGGGTAACAGGGTGACTAACCTAAGGACTAACAAAGTTAACAAGAAATTAGAAAATTACACAAATGGTCCCTGAATTGGACCCCGATTTGCAAAGTGGGTCCAACAAGCTTATTAGCAAAAAGCTAAAGAAGCAAAGTTGTAAAGGGGACTTAGGAGAACATTTTTCATAAAAGGAGTTCTAAGCCTGTAGTGGACTAATTAAGCAAAAATGTGAGCTTTTGGGCTCTGCAAACTCTAAATAAGGCTTTTAGCTATTTTTTCTTTCTTTTTTGGGCTTAAGCTCACAAGATAAGCTACAAACTATGGGAATAAGATACTAGGCTAAGGGAGTCCTAATGATATGCTAGTTTTCTAGAATAAGCCCTAAAATAAGCTGGGGAGAAAATAAGCTAAATCTAACAGTTTTAAAAGGAAAACAGAAAAAAGTGAACTTTAAGCTAGATTTAAGCTAAGCTAAAGGCTGAGATAAGCTATAATAATTTGGGGACTTAAAGAACAAGTATTAAGCTATAAGTAAAAGCTATAAGATCCTAATGCTTAATATCTAAATAAGCTAGAAAAGAGTGCTGAAAATTGGTTTCAGCACCAGGGGAGGTGCAAGGCAGTGGCTAGGGGCTTTTTGGGCTTATGAAAAATAAGCTCATTTTAGCTTTTTAGTTAAAACCAAACAAAGACAGATGTCAAAAGGTGGTAAGTGAGCTTATTTCCAAAATTTGAGGGGTTAGGGCTTATTTAAAGCTGCTGATTATTGGGCTTAAAGATGGCTATTTTCAAAAACACAAATGCACACATACTCTTGACTTATGCTGCCAAACCAAAGTCAGAACAAGGGGTTGGTTTAAAGGGCTAGAAACAACACAATAGAGCACAAAAACAATTGCTTAAGCTGCTTATTGCAGCTTGAGCACTTAAGCTCAAATTAGCTTAATGAAAATTTGACAGAATCTAAAATAAACCTAAAAACTTATTTTCAAACCAAAATTGGTAATTTAAGTGGCTTAATAAAGCTTGCACACTCAGCCAAAGTTGGCTGAGTGAGCTTGACCCATGCAAAACCCAAAATGACCCATTTTGGGTCTAAACCAAACACCCCCTTAAATATATAAAAACCCTTTTTTTTTACTGATTTTTATTAAGGGAAGCTAAGAAAGTGATTATAAGTATTGTTTAGAGCAATTTAACACAATTTATTTTTTTGTTATTTTTCCCCCCCCATAACAAGTTTTATTTTGTTGATTTGTTAAACCCAGAAAAAAAAAAAAAAAAAAAAAAATAATAAAAAACCAACTAAAATAGACTTCAAATTTTGACAAATGTAATTATCACAAAAACTCTTAACTTATAGTTGAAACTGAAAATGATCAACAAAAACTTAAAAAAAACACGTACAATAATTTTAAATGCAAACTTAAGTAAAATTTTACACTAAGAAAAAGTAAAAAAAAGTTATATGTTCGGCTTGGGCTTCTCTTCCTTTTATAGCAGCTCAAAGCTCTTGGGCTGTGTTTGTTGTGAGAGTGTAATGCCTCCCAATCAATCCTAACCCTCCATATGCCTTGTATTGATCTTAGCCATTGATGGGGGTGCTCGGGTTGTGTGTTTTGACAGGGTAGAGGGTTATAGGGTTGGGGTTTGATGGGAGAAAGGTGAGGGTGACTGGTAATGTACTTGGGAGGTGGTTTTGGGAGAAAAACCATGGGAAAGAGTGGGTTTGATTTTGGCGGGTACATGGAGGGTACTGTGTATGGTTGCAGGTTTAAAAGAAAACGTTGGAAAAGATGCAACAATAGTCCCCCAAGTTTCTTCCTCTTTTCATTTTATTTTTAGCCCAAAAACTAGTTATAACAAAGTTTCTAAAATAACACAACTAGCCCTTGTCGTTTTTTATAACTAAAAGAAAAAGAGAGGATTTGGGAAATTGCAAAAATGGTCCCTGCGTTTTATAACTAAAAGGAAAACTGCCATTTGGCAGTTTTAGTCCCTGGATTCTTTAAAGGGATTACAAGTTTGGAAAATTGCAATTTCAGTCCCTCTTTTAGTTAAACCATTTTTCTTTATAAATAACATTCAAAATTGGCAATTTAAAGCCCCTAAATTTTATACAAAAGGATTTTTGGGCTCTTTTTTGGGCTTGGGCTGTATTGGGCCCACTGGGTTGGGTTTGGGCGCCCAATAAGGTTTAGGGTTGGTTATTGGGGGCTTTTTCAGCCCAATAAGTTAGAAGTGGGTTTTGTGTGTACCATGGCGAGATTGCCTGTAACTGGCTAGATTGCCGGGCTTTACAAAGTCTTCACAGTCTTTTCAATTGCACACAATTGCTGTTGTAATTGAGTGAGGGCCCAAATGGTCCTTCACAGTCTTCATAGATATACTATTGGGCTTGCCGGCCCATCAGATGGGTAAAGAATGCATTCAATAGGATTCTTCAGTTCCGGCTCCGATTGACTGCTGATTTTCAGTATTGACTCTGACTTTGGCATTTTTGAAACTTTGGCCTTGATTTTGCATCAGTCCCTTTCCATTCCATGCTCAGTTTTGTCATTTCGGCTTGGTTTTCTGCTTTTGTTAGATATTCCACTTGCCTGCACAATACAAAATGCCAAACAAACATATTTTGGCAGTTTCGTCTGTTAATTGGTCCATTTAAGCTCGTTGATAGAGTAAAAATATGTGTAATTAAGCACTTATCAATCCCAACCTTGAAGGTCACAGGATTGGTCATCATGTCTAAGGTCATTGTTCACCGTGAACATCTATTAAGGCAAGTGCCGTCCTCAAGAAAGGTCTTCCTAAGATTAGGGGAACCCGAGGATCGGCAACGTAATCAACGACCACAAAATCGGCAGGAAAGAAGAACGTTCCAACTTTTACGAAAACATCCTCGGCGATGCCGGTTGGAGTAGAAAATTTGTCGGTCCAGGCAAGTTCAAAATCATTCCGGGTTTGGTCCAAGCTGGGAGACTTAGTTCTTATCCAAATGGAGAGAGGCATTGGTTGATGCATGCACCCGAGATCGGCCAAGGCTAACGCATTTCATTCTCTCCGGGAAATCACACGGTATAAGAAATCTGCCGGGTCTCCAAGTTTCTCGGGAAACTTTTTTAGGATAACCGCCGAGCAATTCTCGTTTACCGGTGTCTTTGTCAACTCAATCATTTTATCCTTGTCATTGAGGAGCTTTCTAAACATTGGTGCAAATTTGGGCATGTGTAGGAGAGCGTCCGCGAAACTTAGCTCGAAATGGAGATTCCGAAAAATCTCCATAAATTTTGAAGCTAGAAGATTGTCTTTTTCACGGAGCTTTTCTTTGTTGGCCCTTAAAGGATAAGGCAAGTTGAGTTTTAAGCGTTGAAGTAACAACGGGCTCACCAATTCGTCATTAGTTTGGACCACAAGAGGTATGATGTTTTCGTGCTTGTTACACTTATCCTTTAATCACCATCGGGTTCATTTTCCTCTCTTTAGGAAGGAGAAGAAGTTTGAGGTCCATTATAGGAAACACCGCTTCGGGTAGTGATTGCTTTCACATCACCTTTCGGGTTAGCAATGGTGTTGCTTGGAAGAGAACCCCGAACCGAAGTAGAATCGTAAACCCGAAGTAGAAGCGGTATGTACTATTCACGAATTTAGTGATTAAGTCTGTAAATTTGCCATTTGATTTTGCATAATTTGCATAACCGAGTGCGTCAATTAGCTTTGACGTAGTTTATCAAATCGGCTTAGACCCACCTGGTGGTAGAGAACAGGAGCTTGGTAATTGGAGCTTGAAAAGTCGGGGTTGATTAATCATAGGTTGTAAACTTGTCCTTGATTAAATATTACCCCGATTTGGTTAAAATTGTTCCCCCGATTTTGGTTGAAATTGATCCCCCGATTTTGGTTGTTTTGATGGTTTTGCATAGGAGGAAAACCGGGAGGTTCTAATTTGGTTAGCAGACCATCTTGAGTGCGGTACCTGGCATCCCTTGGTTGTAGTTGCTGATGCGCGGCTTGTGACCACGATTCTGGATATTGTCACGATAGATGTTGCCATCGGTGGCTGGACAATTTTGGTAAGAATGACCACCCCCGCAAGTTACACAACTTTGCTCGACTGCTTTTACAGGAGCGGGAGCTGGAGTTTGGTTTTTCTTATCGAGAATCAATGCTCTAACCATACCTTCACAGCTCAGGGCAATATCGGATGAAAACTGCTGGGGTGGAAGAGCTCGTATCACTTTGGAAACCATGGCCTTGCTTTGTGATTGACATCTTTGACTTGCTTCTTCGATGAATTTCAGGCAGTCAATAGCATTTTATCCATAAAGTTACCACCCGCAGCGATTTAATGAATCTTGAGCATTCGAATTAGGGAATTATAGAATGAAATCGAGTTGATGCAATTCTAAAAACCCCTGAATCGGGCATCTCCCTAAGAAGATCATTGAATCGTCCCCCCATGCCTCGTAAAACGTTTCATCAATTTTTGTTGAAATCTTGTGATATCCATTTGAAGATTTGTTAGTTTTAGAGGGAGGAAGAATTGTTAATGAATTTTCGAAACAAGAACATCACCATGTAAGAATCGATTGAGGGGGCTCATTCAAGCCAAATCCGGGTAGCTCCTCGGGAAAATGGGAAATGCATAACTAACCGACGTACTCGGGACGTTCGAAACTCATAGTAGAAGTGATCTTGTTGAATTTCAGATGTGACATGTGGTCTTCTTTTTTCGTGTCCAAAAAATGCTTGTTTTGAACAAGATTAAGTAGACCATGCTTGATCTCAAAGTTGTTCGCGGTAATTTCGGGAACAACGATCGCATCCTCGTAACCCTCGGTGGGTGCTTCGAGTAATTGCGCCATAGTACGATTATCAGCCATCGTAACCGTGGGAGGATTGAAAAGTTCTTGGTTGTTATTTGGCTTCTCAAGATTGGGTGTTTCAACAGAAGTTTGTCGGACTTGTTGCTGTCGACGTTTACGGGCTTGAGAACGAGTGGGGGGGGGCCCCCCGCATCACAAAATAGAAAAAAAGGAAATTTACACTAAAAAATTTTTTTTTTTGGTCTTTGTATTTTTGTTTTTTCAATGATTTTATCAAAGTGATTTTAACGACAATGAGAAAAGCAACTTCAACCAAATCATCTACTTACTCACGGTAGCTCTCAAAAGATAAACCACATGCGAGCGGAGGAGTAGGAATAGCTGAAGCTTATATCTCCCTTTCGGTCGTAATTCCTAGGAACAACCCACCTGATACCACTTTATGCTTGTTTAACTTTTCAAGGTGAGCCGTCTGTCGTAAAGAGACACAATGGCAAGTTTTTTAAATCTTTTGTTTCGAGTTGGGAACAGCAATTCACCAAAGTTATTATGAATAATACCTCAATTGAGAATATTATAATTTTGGTATTTTTACAATTTGTGAATATTTATTTCTTTTTTTTTATGGAAAATGTATTTATATTTTATTGGGTGGTTTTCTTGTTTATTAGATGATCTTGTTTTTGTTTTTTTTATACTAATAAAAGAAACTGAAAAATATTTTTGTACTTTTTATGTTTTTATAAAGAAAATATTCACAGATTTAAACACAAATTGTCAATACGTAGCGATAATCTTTTTCACTGCCTCCCCGGCAGCGGCGCCAAAATTTGACTCGCTTCTTCTCACCCCTTTTATGATACCAATAAATATAAATACACAACAAGGATCAAAGAAAGAATCCGCGAGACCAATTAAACCGGAAGTAGTATAGGTATCTCCTGTTTTGTTATGTCCTAACAGCTATGAATGAAAATTTGAATTGACGATGATGATTGATGTTTTGAATGACAAAGATGTGGATAAGATTGGGCACTAAACCTAATAAGCAAATGCACACAAAGATAAGCAAGGAAAATAAGCTAGAACAAGCATAAAAGCTAGAAATGGTAAAAACACTTAAAACTTTTATACTAAGACACAAATAAGCTCAAATAAGCTTAAGACAAATCAAATAAGCTAAGCTAACTCTAAATAAGCAAATATTTTTTTATCCCCCCCAAAAAAGCAATTAAGCTAAATTAAGCAAAATAAACTCAGCAGTACTAACAATAGTACTAACAGTATTAACTATCAGTACTAACCTGGAGTTAGTACTGCTAGCTTTAAGTTAGTACTGCTAGCTTAAGGTTAGTACTGCTAGCTTTAACAAAACACAATGAAACAAGAAATAAGCAAATAAGCTAAAACAGATATTTAACTATCCCTAATAAGCACTCAGGCATAAGAATAAGCAACTACAATAAACTAGAATGGAGAATAAGCTAAAATCTAAAAACTGATAATCTCTTAAAATTACTATGAAAAGGCAGATAAGCTAAAGTAAGTTCTACTAAAGACAGCAGCGCCCCCCCCCCAAAATGACTTAATCTACTCTAAAAAGCTAAGCAAATCTTAAACAAGCAGAAATAATAAGCTAATCAGCAAGAATGAACCAACAGTACTAACAGTTTTAACTAACGGTACTAACTTGGAGTTAGTACTGCTACCTTTGAGTTAGTACTGCTACCTTTGGAATCCAAGAAAATGAACCAGCAGTACTAACTTGGAGTTAGTACTGCTTGTTCTAAACACCCCTTAAAGTTTTCAAAAATCAATTTTCTTTTCATCCTGATTAAAAACAGATTATCAAATAACAACATAAGACACTTCTAAGCAGATTTCAATCAAAAATAAGCCCTTAAATAAGCTGAATTAGTCTAACAGTATTAACTCATAACTAACAGTTTTATCAAATGAACTAACAGTACTAACTAAGAAAGTGATACAAACTATTTTTAAACTAACAACTAAGCAAGATAAGCACTAAACATACTGATAAAGCACAAATAAGTAAACATAAGTAACAAATAAGCACTAGTGAGCAGTTCTACAGTAAATAAGAAAAACAAGAAAAAGAGAGACTTACAACACCCTTGCTCAAAACAGGGTCAAACAATGAATCTACAAGCTCTAGCTTGCATAAAACAAGCTAGTAGTGTCCATAAGCCCATCCAGAACTGGCTTATCATCCATAAAATAAGCTGTGGTGTATTTGAGAGTGATTTATTTCTCTTAACTCCTTAACTTTTTAAATTTACTATCATATAAGCAGCTTGTAAACAACAGTAAATGAGAGCTTATTGAACACAAAACAACACAATTAAGAAACTTAACACTTGGAATTGTAAATTGACTTAAAACCTCAAATTTGCATTAAAACTTGAAAGTGTTACAAAGCTGAAAGTAAAAGCTGTAAATGACTTTAAAAAGAACTGAAAATAAGCTAAGTTATATTAAAAATTAAAAACTAACTCAAAACTAAGATTAACTAGTTGCCTCAAAGGCTTACAAAAGGCTCTATTTATAGCCGAAGTTTTCTTCTCTTGGACTTCTTTCTCTTCTTTCTTCTGTGTTTCTTTGTAGAGACAAAAACCAAGTGTGCTTGTTGTGTGAGGTGATTCTAAAACAAATCCCAGCCTTCAATTTCTTTTGTGCTTCTTTGGAGTCAATCACAGCCATCGAAAAGCTTGGAAAGTGGTGAGGGATTGCCAACATGGCACTTATACAGCTGGGGGGGGGGGAAATAGTGGAGTGGTTGAAATGATTTATCTAGGGTGTTGAGTGGTTTGCAGGGTAGAAGTATGGGACGACATCCCCTAGCTGTACCTGGGTTTTTGTTGGGCGGGAAAATGGAGTTTGGGTAGGTTGACAGCTTTGGCCCCTCATTTCTTATAACTTTGTTGCAAACTTCGCCCGGTTTGCAATTTCGACCCTTGTCTTTTTAACTTTTGTAATACAATTGAGATTGCAGTTTTTTAGTCCCTCATTTGTAATTTTCTTCATGTGTTGACTTTTGACTTTGACTGACTTTGCTTTCATCCCGTGCTTTGGTTTTGGCCGCTTAGGCTTTCTTTTTAAAATATCCGTTCCTGCACAAAACAAATGCAAACAAAAATACAATGTATTTTTGTACGTTTTTAGTCCTTTAAGACCGTTTTTAATGGAAAATGGAATGTGTAATTAAGCACATACAAATTATGCATTCGACGTTTTGAGTTCTAGTATGAGGTTTTTAAGTCTTAGGCTAGGAACCATTGAGGACAATGTTTAATTTTAGTATGGGTAGTATATCTTCGATATGATTTTCATACCTTTCATTGAGCTCATGTACCCCGTTTTCCTAAAAAAATTAAAAAAAAATGAAAAAACTTAAAAAATAAAAATAAGTGTTTTTTGTCACAATTTTGACTTTCCTACTGGGTAGAATAAGAATAAATTTTATGACCCTATCTGAGCGTGTTGAGCTCTAGCATATTCTTAACTGTAGGCTAAACCGTTCGCAGAAATCGCAAAGAACGAAAAATGATAGAGTTAAGTATGAGTGAGATGCTAAACAAGGATTATTTGGAAATCTTAAGAGCTCATGTATGTAATTTGTGGCTTTTTCTCCCATAAGCTCCTAACCGGATTAATAATACGTGTTGTTTTTGGAGATTAAACTTAAATCAACAATTTTTATGTAGTATATAGCAAAAATTTTAGTCTTAGTTCAAACTTATACTTGAATTTTTCAAAAAGAAGTCTTCTCTATATAAAATGAAAAAAAATAAAAAATAAAAAAAATAATAAAAAAATAAAAATAAATGAAATGATGAAAAATGAAAAAATATAATAATAATAATAATAACTGTGGGCTGATAAAAGTTTACTGCCTCTTGCCGGCTCACAACCGATGTTACAGCCTTCTAAAGAAAGCCCATAGTAAGAATAAAAATCCGAGACTGATAAAAGTTTGCTGCATCTTGCCGGCTCACAACCGATGTTGCAGCCTTCTAAAAGGTCGAGGGTTACAATTGCATAAATGTTATGTTTAATATTAAGTTTGAATTAATAAATAGATCTCTTTTTGTTAAATTTAAATATGCTTTTGAACTTTGACTATTTCATTTTAAGTTTTTAAATAAGCTATGTATATACGGGAAACCTGAGAGTTTTTGAAACCTAAGGTCCGTGAGTCCCGATACTAGTCTCTGTGGGGTGTCAAAAGCCTGGTCACTTAGCCGCAAGGTTGGGATGTGCCGAGACGAAAGTCGCTACATGGGATGATCTCGCCTTCAAACTCATTATTCTTGGGTGGAACGTGAAACATAGAATTTTGCAAAATGTTGATCCATGATTGAATTCAAAAAAGCCACAATTCACCAAAGAGTATAATAATTAACGGGAGTGAAAATTCACAAGTGTTGCAAATATGAGTAAGTAAATAGCATCTAACTGATATTTAGCGGTGAATGTCGTTTTAAGCTTAGTTGGAGCAAGTGAAACGTCGGGGACGATAATTTAATCCTTTTTGGGGCATTCTCGGATCGAAATGCATCTTGTTCTATGATCCCTAACGGTTATGGAAATAACGAAAGTCGGAATATTCTAGTTAGTTGCTAAAAAAAATCATAAAAATGGAAAAAGTTTTGAAAAATGGGAAAATGGGGTGTTTTAAAGCTTGTGATTTCTTAACTCTCCCCACAAAAGTCTTTGCTACTTTTTAAAGATTTAGTTTGGGAAGTTATTTAAGGTCTTTTTGGTTTTTTAGAGCATATAACATTGCGTAGAGGACACGACAATGCATAGTTTGGGGAATTTGATATTTGAGAACTCACATATCCTTTTTATACCCAGAAAAAGGCCTTAACATGAACAAATTGGTTCAAGATTATGCTTGTATAATTGCTTATGTTTTGTCATTTGTGATGTGTAGGTACGGATAATGCAAAAATCACAAGAAAAACGGTCAAAACCGGACAAACACGAACACGGGAACGGATAGAGTACACAAGAGCCGGAAAGTTTCTAGCAAAGGTCAACAAAGTCAACCTCGGTCAACCCTTGGTCAACCCACTAAAAGACAAAACCCTTAAATCTCCAAAAACAGCCCCTCAATGTTAAATAAATTTCACAAATGGTCCTTATACATTTAACACCGTTAGTCCTTTTTAATTAAAAAGACTAACGGTCGTTAGCCATATAACCAAATCCATTTAACCTTTCACCTTTTAACCCGAGCCCAAATAACATCACCAGGCCCAATTCTTTTTAATCCCGAGCCCAAGTCAACCCATCTAAACCCCGGGTCAAACATAAACGTATAAAAGTAAAAATAAGCGGGAAAAGTTGTTGTTACTGTTCATCGTCGTCCCAAGTAATTAACCCTGCATCAAAAACAAAGGGTAAAGTTCAATTAATGACGTGGAACAAAGATTCGAGACCAACTTATAGCTCAGCATCAAAACGTCACCAACAAGCTATGGATTTCAATTAGTACAAGGGGAATGACACGTGGGCTCAAGGAAACACACTCTAAAAGGGGATTTTTGCACTAAAACTAGTGCAAAAGAAACACACAACTCCAAAGATATGGGATTGCCAGCTTGGCAATCCGTGTGCTTACAATTTGATCCAAGGGCTACAAGAGGGCATCTAATGATTGGCAAGGATTCAAGGTTAAGATCAAACTGAAAGAGCGTGTATCCAAGACCTAGAAGCTTCTCTCAAGCCTATAAATATAAGACCTTCTTCACTCACAGGATATCTAGCTTAATTTAGTGTAGCCTTAGTGTAAACATAGCTTATTGTAATTTTTAGCTTTAATGTCATTTTAAATATTTGTAATCTCTTTTTAAAGCATTGTAATTCAGTTTTATTAATAAAATTGTAGTTCACTTTTAAATCTTGTGATTTAATTTGTTTTCACTTAACATGTAATGGTTTAAATAAGCTTTCAATTGTTCTAATAAGCTCTCAATCAGCTGTCATATCTACTTTTAAGCTAGCTAATTACTCAACTAAGCTTTCACAAAAGACTTAGTGAGCTTATTCTTAATTCGAATCCACAATCAAAATACCACAGCTTATTATGGAAGGGAAGCCAATAAGGGAAGGGGTTCCAGGACCCCACCAGCTTATCTTAGGATAAGCTGGAGCTTATTGATAGCTCAAAAGAGCATTTATAAGCCTTGTTTGTGCATGGCAATGTAATTTCTAACGTTGTAAATGGTACGTTAAATGGGTAATGTACTTGGTAAAAATGATATTAAGATATAAACTTGACATATTAGGATGTTTACATGATATAGAATCGGCATAGGTAGGTTGCATGAGCTCGTTTACTTTAGTTATGTAAACTATGTTACATAATGAGATAAAGCAAAAATTTCCCTGTAAAAAGGTGGTATATATTACATCTAATTTAATAGATGGATAATTACATTGATGAAAATTACAAGTTGTTATAGTCCCCCATCTTTAAAGAAATCTTGTCCCAAGATTTAGTTGGACATTGAAGTGATGTTGGAAAATAGATGTGGATATTTGGCATGAATTTCATCTTCGCGTTCCCACGTAAATTCTGGTCCTCTTTTAGAGTTCCATCGTACTTTGACTATAGGAATACGACTTTGTCTTAGTTGCTTGACTTCTTGATCCATAATCTCCACTGGTTCTTCCACAAAGTTAAGTTTGTCATCGAGCCAAAGTTCTTTCATTGGAATGACAAGAGATTCGTCAGATAGGCATTTCTTTAGATTAGAAACATGGAAATTATTATGGATATTACTGAGCTCATCAGGAAGCTCTAGTTTGTATGCCACTGGGCCAATCCGTTCAAGGATTTTGAATGGTCCAATGTACCGAGGGTTAAGCTTTCCTCGCTTTCCAAATTGGATGACACCTTTTCGAGGTGATACTTTTAACATAACACGGTCTCCAACTTGAAATTCTAAAGGTTTTCGCCTTATATTGGCGTAACTTCTTTGTTGATCTCTTGTAGCTTGCAAGTGT
Source organism: Tanacetum coccineum (assembly GCA_026074375.1). Lineage (NCBI taxonomy): Eukaryota > Viridiplantae > Streptophyta > Magnoliopsida > Asterales > Asteraceae > Tanacetum > Tanacetum coccineum. Next base: position 12,963 of record BQNB010050337.1, on the reverse strand, counting down.
TGTTGAATTTGCACTATCTTCTCAGTAGTTTCATGGATTATTTTTGGTCATGTGAGTTGAACATCTCCAACTTTGGCCCAGCAAACAGGTGATCTGCACTTTCGACCATAAAGTGCTTCAAATGGTGCTGCCTTAATACTGGCATGGTAACTGTTATTGTAGGAAAATTCTACCAATGGTAAGTGTTTTTCCCATACTTTTACAAAATATATAACATAGACTTGAAGCATGTCTTCGAGTGTTTGATTGGTTCTTTCACTTTGTCCATCAGTTTTAGGATGATATGTGTACTCATGTTAATTGTAGTACCTTAAGCACTTTGTAATGATCGATAGAATATCTGGATGTGTAAGGACTTGTGACCGATCCGAGATGATAGATATTGGTATGCCATCCGGGAGGACTTATTCTTTGATGTACAATCCTTGTACAGGTTTCATACTATCTGTCTCTCGGGTAGGATATGAATGTGCGGATTTAGTAAGGTGATCGATAATGACCCAGATTGTGTCATGTCCATTTGAGGTTTTGGGTAGTTTTGTGATGAAGTCCATTGTTATTCTCTCCCACTTCCACATAGGAATCTCTGGTTGTACTAGTAAGCTAGATGGCTTTGACAATTCTGCTTTAACTCTAGAGCTTGTTAAAATTTAAAAAACATATTTCAGCAATCGTTTGCCTTTTGTTAGTGCCACCATTAGAGTTTCTTTAGATCCCTGATTACATTTGTAAGAACCTGCGGTGGAATGGAATACTTAGATTTATGGGACTCATGCATAATCAAGTCTCTCAGATTACCAAAGAGTTGTGTAACCACGCTTTGGTTCATTAATACAACGAGTTCCAATCAGGCGTACTTCAAATGCTTTATCATTCCTCGTATGTTTTCAGCCTTGATGTTTTCTCCTTGGTGCTTCAGTTTAGAGATTTGAGATTTTGTGATGAATTTTGATGATTGGTCATAACTAGATGATCTAATTGGAGGGTTTGATTCGTTCCTCTCTGGCCTAAGGCATCTGCTACGTCATTTGCATTTCTTAGGATGGTAGCGAATTTTTTATAATCATAATTCTGCAAGCAATTCTAGCAACGGTGTTGTCTCATGTTCAACTCTCTTCTGTATCAAGGATATGCTGAAGCTTTTATGATCATGTGAATCACAGTACATTTAGTGCATACAGATAGTGTCTCTCAATTTAAAGAGCGAAACATAAGCTCCTAATTCGAGATAGGTAGTGTATAGTTTTCTTCATTTGGATTAAGTTGTCGGGATGCTTAATGTAATAACATTCTCTTTTGCATTAACACGATCTCACATACCTTGATAGGATGCATCACAGTAAGCAACAAAATTGTCATTTCCTTCTGGTAATGCTAAGATTGGAGCTTCACATAGCTTTTGTTTTAGCAGTTGGAAGGCTGACTCTTGGTTTTCTCCCCAGGTATACTTTTTATTTTTCTAGGTTAATTCAGTCAAAGACTTTGCAATCTTCGAGAAATCTTTGATAAATCTCCGATATAACCACAAGTCCTAAGAATTGATGTATTTCTGTTGGGGTGGTAGTAGGAGATGTCATCCAATTCTTAACTGCTTATCTGGCGGGGTCACTTGAAGTCCTTCACTATAATTAAGTGTCTAAGAAATGCTTCGGATACGAATCTAGAAATCACACTTGGAGAACTTGGCATACAACTTATCTTTCTTGAGTAATTCTAAGATTATTCTCAGATGATTTGTGTGCTCTTCTTTGTTATGAGAGTAGATGAGAATATCATCGATGAACACTATTATGAATTTGTCCAAGTATGGTTTACACACACGGTTTATGAGATCCATGAACTACAGCATGCTGCGTAGTTTTTAAAACAAATGCATACTTGAAATTTCATAAGTCGTATCTTGTTCTGAAAGCAGTCTTGGGAATATCTTCATACCTGACTCTCAGTTGGAAATAGCCTGATCTCAAGTCAATCTTTTGAGGGTAAACACTCGAACCTTGAAGTTGGTCAAATAAGTCATCAATCCTGGGTAATGGGTAACGATTCATTACGGTAAGTTTATTCAACTCTCAGTAATCGATACATATTCTGAAAGATTCGTCTTTCTTTTTAACAAACAAGATAGGAGCTCCCCAAGGCGAAGTACTTGGTTAGATAAAACCTCGATCTGATAACTCTTGAAGTTGGTTAGATAGTTCCTGCATTTTTGAAGGAGCTAATCTATAAGGTGCTCGGGCTACAGGTGCCGCTCCTGGAATTAGATCGATTTGTAATTCTACTTGGCGAACAGGAGGAAGGCCAGGTAGATCTTCAGGAAAAACTTCTGGGAATTCTCTGACTACTGGGATATCTTCTAGTCTTTTCTCGTCTGACTTCTTTTCCATTACTTGGATTACGAAAACTTGACAACCTCAGGATATATATCTTTTGGTTTTTATACAAGATATGAGACTTAGTCGGGTTTTACTTTGATTACCTCGGATGATCAAAGTTTCACCTTTGATTAGGATGTGGACGACTTTCCCGTCACAGATAATTCTAGCATGATACTTGGATAACTAATCCATACCAAAGACGACGTCAAAACTACCAAATTTAATCGGCATGAGATCAATTTCGAAAGGTTGATTTAACGAAGTCAGGGTGCAACCCTGGATAATGGTGTTTGTGCTTACTAGGTTTTCGTCAGCCATTTCGATGTCGTAAAAGGTATCTATTATAATAGGTGGGGTATTTAGCATAAAGGCAAGAGATATGGACACAAAGCTTTTATTGGCTCCTGAATTAAATAATACTCTAGCTAGATGTTGGTTTAGAAGAAACATACATGTGACTTCATTTGGGTCTTGGTAAACATTCCTATCCCTCAGCATGTAGGCTCTTCCCTGGGCATTGTTGTTGGTGGTCTTTCGGCACTAATTTGCATAATGCCCTTTCTCTCCACATGCATGACAAGTAACTGTCACTGGTAGCAGATTACTTCTAGTGGCTGGCCCTCTGTTTTTGCAGTTCTTGGTCAAATGGCCCACCTTGTTGCAAGTATTACACTTAACAGTGCAAGGTCCTATGTAATGCAGAGTGCATTTCTTACACAAGGGACGGTTTCTAGTATACCCATTATTTTTAGTTAGGGTGGCAACATAAGCCCTGAAGGTTTCCTGTCTTCTGTTATGTTGTGGTTGGTGATTATTATAGTGGTTGTTGGTGTTGGTGTTACGGTAGTTGTTGTTGTTGAAAGTTCTTCTGTCGTCAAACTTTC